>JBBJLS010031584.1:0-14463 GCA_037577275.1 Bryconaethiops microstoma
TCTATCTATCTACTCCTCTCTCTGTCTCTCTATCTAGTCATCCTCCTACCTCTCTATCTACTACTCTCTCTCTCTCTGTCTGTTTACTCATCTCCCTATCTCTCTACCTCCTCATCCCTCTATCTGTCTGTCCACGCTTCTATCACGCAGGCGGAGTGCAGGATTCAAGCCCCGAGCGCCAAGAAGCCGCCCGCCCTGCAGGCCCTATGGGGAAGCCCATCCCCAACCAGGCCAAGCCCTCCCCCAAGGGGGCAGGTCGACAGGCACCAGCCAGCAGACCCAGGAGTTGACAGATGCCCCCCCAAAACACCCCACCCCCCATCCCACCCAACCTTGACCAGACTGCTGCACCCTCCCACCCTGTAAACTTCCTGTAAAGTATGTCACCGCTGGAATGTGCCATTATTTTACAGGTTTTTTCTGTGTCAGTAACAGGGTTGACTTGAAATCAGGGGACACTGATAAAATGATTTAATTTTTATAGAGATGCTTAACGATGAGATTACTTTTAGAACAATATACAAATGTGAAAATTTGATCATTTTTCCAACAATTTACTATTAAGAAGACTTGCTGAAAAATAACTTTCATTGTGAGGGACAGGTCAAAATCCCTGCCTTATCAACATAAATACAAACTTAAATATGGGCAATAATATTTAATTTACTTAATTTTGAGGTAGTATTGATGATATAAGACATACTAATGTTATGTTTTCAAATTATGCATGTATATGGTATTATAGTGATTTTATGACAGATTATTTCTCTGGGACGTAAAATGTACTGATTCTACGGAATGAAGTGTAAAAACTTTGCGAGATCTTTTTAACTGGCAGGCCTGATCTCCATGAGGAGCCAGTGTCAGCAGGGGGCAGCATAATCACCCTGTTTAGGTTCAGATCTGGGCACCACTAGCTGACCAGCTCCCGCCTATTTAAAAGACATCCCAGGCTGATATTCATCAAACATCTCAGATATACAGTACTGCGCAAAAGTCTTGAACCACCTCATTTCTTCACACCATCTAAGATCCTGACTTTCTCGTTTTTTTAATGTAGTTTTGAGAACCAGTTCTCGAGGCTTCCTGAAGGACTTTCAGATACTTTTATTTCGAGTCCAGTCCCTGAACCTGACTAGTTTCAGAGAAATAATTTTTGTTCATTAAGCCACACAGTGACCTACATATGAAGCATTCAAGCATAATAAAACGCATCTAACCTAAGGCCTGAATCAGTGAAGAAACAGGTGCAGATGAATTCCAGATCAGGATGGTGATCAGTATACTGGTGGTGCTGAAGGCTGAGAGGTTGGAACACCTGTATCTAGACACCGTGTATCTTTAGAAAGTATAACTGAATTATTGGTGTATTATAAAGTAAATAAATAAACATTTTATCAGAGATTTGTATTGTTTATGCACTACAAACTGCCAAAACCAAACCACTGAACCTAGTTTTAACACGATTTACTGTAACTGTCATTTATCATTTGAAGTGGAATCCCCATCACACAGACAAACAATGCAACTTAGAGTCTGTTCTTCGCTAACTCTCATCTTTCTGAAACCCACACACGCATGCAGAGACAGACATGAAATGAGGAAACGAGATAAACCACAACATAAACGTCGAGAAATGCAACCAGACAAAAGCATTTTGAAATGAGGAGAATCAGCTCATTTCTCCCCACACTCCCCAATTCTCCTAAATACTCGCCCTTCGCAACACTAAGCCGTACTCCAATACTCCTGTAGTCCATGCTTCAATACTCCAATACTGAGAATTTTCATCCAGAGAATTTTGTGTGGGTTTTGTGCTGCTTTTTATACTGATTTCAAATATGTAATTAGTTTTTCACTAGCACGTCAGATTATTGTAATGAAGCTATTTACATTTTTCATACTATCTGATATTATAATCTAAGCATGTTACGCAGTTTGTCTGTATTTTTATGTTACATACATCATTGACTGCAATTGACTTGAGTTGTTATCATGTCTAGAAATAGTAAAAATCATCCAGTTTCTGTTATGTGTGTGGTTCATTCACTAAGAAAGCACAACGTCCCCAATTACTACAGAAGATATACAGACCGTACTTCAGCTGTCCATTGGGTGACCAGGATAAATCTTGGACTCCACGTGTCATCTGTACCAGTTGTTCCAATGGACTGCATGACTGGCTAAACTGGCGAAAGGCAGTGATGCAATCCCAATGGTGTGGCGGGAACCTTATGACTATCTCAAAGATTGCTACTTTTGCCGAGTGAAGTGGATTCTTTTGGTATTTTGAGTGATGAACAAGGAGAATGTTTTCATCAAGATATTTAGTCAATGAAACGTTACTACCAAGGTTTCTGGAATGAGAGTATGATGGTCGACTACTGCTGGATGCCGTACCGTGACAATCCAGATGCAGCATATACAAGAAAATCTTACTCTAAGCCATTTTGAAGAATCAGTGGCTACTGACTGACACAGTACAGTTTATTTGTATGCTGTGCGTTCATATTTGACATTGCACTGAAGATAATCAAACACTGGTGCTTACGTTTTAGTAACAACCACATACAAGTACATTGAAAACTAACATTATTCATGTAACATTAGTCAAAACGTTGTTGTGATTGGAAAAAAAAACTGAATACAGATCTAAAATCAGCCTGAAAATCTGATTTAGAAAAGTAGTGTGTTGTAGTCTCTGATGATTGTGAAATGTATTTTTTGTTGACCTGTGTAATCCAGCTCTCCAAACTGTAACACTCTAATACTCAATGCTCTTATAATCCAAAGCTCTAGTACTCCATCTAATACAAGAACACTCCAATAATCCAATACTCCAATGTTCTAATACTTCAATATGTCAATACTCATACTCCAAAATACTAATACTCCAATGATTTAGTACTCAAAAATTCCAATACTCTAATACACTAATACTCTATTACTCATATATTCTAATAGTCAAAAAACCTAGTACTCTAAAATTCGAATACTCAAATACTCTTAATTCTTCAATAATCAATGTTATAATAATCCCATACTCCAATCCCCTAATACTCCAGTACTTTGATACTGAAATACTTTAACATTCCAAAACTCCAATCCTCTAATACTCCACTATCTAATACTCAAATAAACTAATACTAATAATAAACTAAAACAATCTAAGGCTCCAGTTCTCTAGTATTCCAATACTATAATACTTAAAAAATCCAATACTCCAATACTTTAACATTTCAATAATATAATATACCAAATACTCCCATAATCTAATGCCCCAATACTCTAATACTTAGTAATCTAATACTATAATACTCCCATGCTCCAACACTTCAATATTCCAATACTCCCATCCTCTAATACTCACCTATTCCCAAATTCCAAAACTAAAGAAAAATAATTCACCATAGCGAGATTTTTTATTTTTGTTTATTTTTTTAATACATGAATTTGAATAAATCAGTATGATAATGACATATAAAATTCTGTTTTAATAAAAAGAGACAATGATCAGATTTGATGATTTAATGTGTGTGTGTATGTGTGTGTTTATGTGTGTGTGTATGTGTGTGTTAATGTGTGTGTGTATGTGTGTATGTGTGAGTGTGTGTGTGTGTATGTGTGTGTGTGTGTGTGTGTGTGTGTGTACTTTAGTAATGGTTTGTGATGGTGTGTGTGTGTTTATGTGTGCTTTGGTAGGCAGGGTTTGTGAGTGTTTGTGTGGTGTGTGTTCGACGTCCCCTCATGTCCTCATACACGCCGTCGGTGGGACGGTGGGGGGGACTGAACCTTCCATGCTTGCAGCAGTGCTTTAGCTGTGGAGAAAACACACACACACACACACACACACACACACACACACACACACACACACACACACACACATATATACCCAAAACACCAGTAATATAGAAAAACACACACTCAAACTCAAAAATACAACAATCACACACACACACTTAATCCCTCAAAACATAAGAATCTCTTTCTATCTTTTACACACACACACCTTTAACCCCAAAAAACACAAGAATCCCTCACACACACACTTTTGATCCCCCCAAAACACCTGAATCATACACACAGAAACACATTTTATAAATCACTATAGTTCTAGTTCACTGACAGTCCTCAGAGCAGAAACTCTACATAAGTGTGTTTAACATGTTCGTAGATATTTATGCTTTTTTAACCTTACAACCTTAAACCTCCTTAACATAAACTGTTTACTAGTAAATATAACAATAAACATAAACATGTGCTTAATTAATCTAAATAGGTCACTAATAAGCAGCCTGTTTACTTTATTAAGTGATAAAGTGGTGTAGAAATGAACTGCCAGAAAAATGTAGATGAGAAGCTTTTTATTAATTACTGCACATATTCAGGAGCAGACTCACACTTTTGTGGTTTACTGAACTGTCTGTAAGCTTGTGACATTTTTATGTTAAAAACACTATTTTTTTCTGCCCGCGGTGTCTATGGGTGTGCCCTGCAGTCAGTCTAACTAATCTTTGCTCCTCAGAGCTCTTCACTTTGTTCCTGTTTTCTTGTTTTGAATGTCTGTCACAAATAGTTTCCGCTGTCTGAAAAGCTGACTCGTTCAAAACACATCAGAGGGCTTTCCCTCATCACCATGGAAACAGAACCACATTAGCTGACTCTTCTTTGATGTTCCGAGCAAGGCTGATGTTTGGATACGTCGGGGTACACTATGCTATTGCCCTAGCCTAGCATTGCAGTGGAGTGTTATTGTATGACTCACATTGTCATATAGGTCATATCGCTTTGAATGAAAGTGTCTGCCAAACTAATGTAATGTAATGAGTGGAAAAAAGGCCACTAAAGCTGGTCTGGGATCAGATTTTCTGACCTCAAACCATTTATTTTAAAGTAATGACACAAGAATTCAGGGGGTACGGGAGATGGTTGTTATGGGAACCTTGCACTGACACGGGTGTTTTTGGTTAAATGTCACTGAAAACAGGCCCCCTACAACCATCTCTTGTTAAATGTCATCAAATGCGGTTAGGCCTCCTATAAACAGTATGTATTGTTAAATGTCGTCAATCATGGTCAGGCCTCCTATAACCAGTATATATTGTTTTATTCCACTGTACACAGCTAAGTCTCTGTCACATCCCTCACAGAGATTGAGGCGTAGACGCGGAGTTCCATCTCTCTGATAACTTTTATTTACAAAACCAACAACACAAAACGGCTCGATGGCCAAAACTCCAAAAACACAAATACTAAGAACAGGAACACAGTCAGGGGAAGGAGAAAGGTATGGTGAGGGATATTATGAGGGTGGATAGACAACCAAGATAGAGAATGGTGGAACCTACAAAAGTACAAGAACCAGTGACTAAACACAATCACTTTGGACGCAAACACGGAACAGCTGTCAGAACACGTGAATGAAATGAACAGAACGTTTCAAATTAAGAGTCCTTTAAACAAAAAAACAATGGCGGCCTTTAGCGGCTGCTGACTAGGAATGTCACAGTCTCCTATAACCAGTTAGTTTATACTCCAACCAGTATGTATTTTTTTAAGGCTGGGCAACGTTTTTAAACGGGATTAATCACTATCGCTTTGCTACGCGCAAAATTCAATAATGAATTCAAAAGCCCTCCTACAACCAGTGTGTACTGAGAAATTCATTAAATACTGCCAGGCTTCCTACAACTAGTTTGTATTTGTTAAATATCAGCAAGCACTCCTAAATCTCCTACAACCCGTAAGTATTGTTAAAAGTCATCAAACAATGCTAGGCTTCGTAAAGTCATTATATATTGGCTTAATGCCATCAAAACTGCTGGCCCTCCTACAGCTAGTATGTATTTGGTGATGGGCCTTTTGCAACCAGTATGTATTGTTAAATTCCATTAAACACCGTTAAGCCTATAAAATAATGTATTTGTTAAATAACAGTGAGCACTTCTAGGTTTCTTACAGCCAGTATGCCAGTATAGGGTTAAATCCCTGCTGGCCTCTTATGTCCAGTATGTACAGGTTTAAGATCAGCAATCACTGAGAGGCCCATATATTTGTTAAATAACAATGAACATTGTATTGTATTGTATTGGTTAAATGCCACTGAATGCTGTCAGGCCCCCTACAGTACAATGTCCAGTTGCGGTTGTCCGACTAAAGCCAGTGTGTATTGTTACATGTTAAGGTGTAAATATATAAATATGCATAAACATGCACATGTGTGCATGTGAATAAGTGTGTGTGTGTGTGTGTGTGTGTGTGTGTGTGTGTGTGTATGTGTGTGTGTATGTGTGTGTGCGTGATACACACCTTCGGAACAATCCAGAGCAGAACAATAGTGATGAACAGCATAGCGATCGCAGTTGCAACACATGCGATGATCAGAATCAAACTGGTGTTTTCATCATTTTTCTCAATATTACACGTGGTTTCTTTTTCTGTGATGGAAAATACACACACACACACAAACACACACACACACACAGGTAAGCTTTGCCAGAGCATAGAAGTTGATAAGCATCTGAGGACCACCCTACCCACCCAGAGGGAGAGAGAAGACAGTTATCCTAAGTGATGTATGGAGGGGGAGAACAGTTGTGAAACAGAAGATTGTGTTTACCTGAGACCACTAACAGATATTTCTCCTTGCTGGGAGTTTCTTTTTCCTCTTGATTAAACAAACACCAGTAAACCGCCGTGTCCTCAACAGTCACATTCATGATGGACACGGAGAAGTTGTTCATGTTTTTGTTTGTTCCTAAGCGGCCTTTGAAGCCACCTTTGGGGCTGAAAGTACCATCTTTGTAGAAGTAGGTGAGCGTGTCTTTCGCAAGAAATTGTCTGTACATGTAGACGCCGCTCTGCACCGCGTCCCCACAGGTGCAGTGGAGAGTAACATTCTGTCTCGCACTGGCCGAGACACGCTGTAGCTTCACTTCTAATAAAGAACATGAACATGATCAGAAACTCCTCTTTATAGTCAACTGAAATCAAATTCATTTAGAGATTTTCCTTTAATCCTACTTGAATCATGAACACAAAGATTATGTTAATGCAAGTCTAGCCAGTGTCACAAAGAATGACCAAGACCAGGAGTGCCCAGTCCTGGTCCTAAAGATCTTAAGACACTGGAGAGGTGAGGTTCAGCACATCTGACTGTAATATTTAGATTTCTCTGAAAGTCCAAAAACCAAATATGTATGTTGACAAAGTAACCATAAGTATTAACAAACAAGCTGAAAACACCAGTGTGGTTCTGATGAAGTGAAGTGACCGTTCTGTCATACGTGAACACACCACAGCACACAGTGTGAACAGCACAAAATCTTGTTGACATGTTTATAGATTAAACATTTGCATTTAACCGAATACATTTATCGAGAACACATGATTTAATAATAATATAATAACAATAATAAACCTTTCATACAATTTTGACTTTTATCACTGAAAGTTACTATTTATTCCGTTTAAACTAAGAAGCAGAAAGAGAGCACCCCCAGTAAAGATCCTTCTATTTTAATTCCTATTTAATTAAGTTTTCCATTCTTCTGCTTTAATAGCTGTGAGGCTCGAACTCCACAAGTTTGTTTAGAAGCCTCTGGTGACCAGATCAGACCCACCTAAGAGTCATCTGCGGATGCGAAAGAGAGTGAAAGAAAAAACAAGAACAAGGATACAACTGAACAAGCAACACTTAGTTCCTCAAGACCATATTAAAAATACAAGAAAGTCTGAATCTTTGGAAGAAAATGTGAAGAAATGAGGGTGGTTCAAGACACAGCACTGTATATTACATTCATGTTTTATAAATGAAATGTGAAAATAAAGAGTTTCACCAGCAACCCCTGGGCTGCAGGATATACAGGTAATATAACTAAAAAAAATCTTTAGCGATCTTTCATCTTTAAGGTCGGTAGTGTTTTGATCTGAATGTTTCCGCGGTCTGATCCTAAATCATTGGAGCACTTATATAAATGTCTGGAAAACCTGACTGACCTCAGGGTGAAAACATCTGCACGTTACGAAGTGTTACAAAATCAGCATCAATATAAACCAATACTGCAATAACGATAAAAAAGAAACAATAAACACCTCATTCTTACATGGTTTATTAGCTAGCAGTGGTTACACATTTACGGCATTTAGCAGACGCTTACACCAACTGACACCACCTGACATTTTTACAAATATGATTATGGATGCATATTTTAACTTTTAACTCAAGTTTTTTAAAGGAAAAACTTTAAAAACGTTTTTCACAAATACAGTGAACTTTCTAACACTACACACACATACACTACCAGTCAAAACTTCTGGCATTGTTACGTGCTTTGGCATGTAGAGTTTTGTTTTTTTTGCTCTCGTTTGTTTGCTATCTCTCCCTGTCACTCTACGTAGGTGACATCTGGATTGGGGGAGATACACGTCAGTCCGTGAACGGCGGGTTGTTCTGAGCTTATTGGGTGAACTACGTGTGCTTGAGAGGATGTCCCGCCTTCAGCCGTCAATTGATTGGCCGATCAGCGTTACAACGCGCGATTGGCTAAATGATCATCGGAAGTCCCGCCTTCCGCCCTTGAAAGAAAGAAAGAAAGAAAGAGAGAGAAAAGAAAAGAAAAGAAAAGACGAAAGGACACACCTTGGAAAAGACTTTGTTTGTTGCCTGTCCGTCTATGTGTGGTCTGTTCGGTGTCTTTGTGTGTGTTTGGCTGTCCACTCGTGGGTGGGACAGACCATTTAGATGGTGTTAAAGACACTACCGAGAGGCAGACACCACTCGAGTATCTTTGGGATTAGTTAGGGGCAACGTTAGGTAGGTTTAGGGATTGTTCTGTTTATTTCTTTCCTTTGGTGTTTTCTGTATATATGTTTGTATATACTTGTAAATACACCTTATTTATTCTAGATGAATCCTCTGTAAATAGTAACTTTGTCTTTAGTGTCATTTTCACAACTGGATTTTTCTGAGTTTCCACCCCCACCTACACACAATCATACCCTAGAGGTAACAGACATGCACTGAGATTTTCTACATGTGCATGTTTCTCACTTAATATTTACTAAAAATACACTCAGTATTCTTTGCTAAGATACACATTTTCAGTATGTTCGCCATTTGAGTTCCTTTATTATCCAGAAATTTCATATTTTTTATTGATCGCCACTGTCCAATAAAAAGCCACCTAATGTAATTCTAATTATAATGTGGATCACCAGACAAGTGATACCTTTAATGAGCTATTAAGTAAAGAAACAGTTAACGAGTGCATTTGAAGTTAGAGGACAGTCTAGAATTTGACTCTGCATCACCACACAGCCAGTTAATAGGATGTCAGACATGCACTGTCAGATTCTTTTGTCTTATAAAGGAAACTTCTTTTATTTGACATTTTCATTTTTAGTTGTCCACTCAACAACTTTCCAGTGTTTAACAAGATAAAAATCTGCAGTTTATGAAATATATAAGTGGTAAAAACCTGTGGTGTGTAAACTTTTGACGGGTAATGTAAATATTATATATTTATATATTTTCACTTCAGCTGTGTAACCAGTTATGTTCCATACGTTTTACTCTTCCTTTTCTTTTTACTATACTACTTTTGTATTTTTATCTTTTTATACATGTAAAACATTGTTTTCTTGCTGTTATTTGTTGCATCTTTTTGTTTTTTACTGTTTTAATGATTTCTCTTTTTTCTGTTTTCAGTTCAAACTGTAAAGCAGCACAAGAAAGAGCAGAGATGTTAGTTCACTACTACTACTATTATTAGTAGTAGTTGTAGCAGCATGTAATCAACATTCACTAACCAGGTCTGATCTGAGCAGTTAATCATTCTGATTTATTACAGGTCTGCGGTGAGAAGAATCTGTTGTGTTTCAGACAGATCTCAGAAACAATGCTTCAAAAAATCTGTCATTTTAGTCATCGATGACGTCACCAATTACAGATCATCTCATCACTAATTACCTTAATTGTAACCTAAATCGGACATACCTGAGCTGGACACACAGTACCAGAACCCACACAACAGGACGAGTGTATGTGGGAGAGAAAGCGGCATCTTTATTGAAACACTCCCACTCAGGAAACACTTTTTTCCCCATCCGTTTCAGGCAGAGTGTGGAGGCAATGTGTGAAGCCTAACTCTCTGTATACTTCTATTTGGTTGAGATGTCAATAAAGTTCACTTTGACAATTTGACTTTGAAAACATTAAAGAACAACATTACTGAGGTGAGGAGCGCCATCTGCTGTTCAGAAACACGCATTAAATAAGAGCCTCTGATAGGATTTCTTTCTTTAATTTCAAACTGAAGAGAGAGATCAAAGTGTTATAAACCCCAAGAAAAAGCATACAACTTAATATAACCCACAATCACAGAAGTGTATTAGAAACAGAACAGTTTATCTCTTATAAAGGACAGAACATAGGCTTTTAAAGCACCCATATCCATCATTATAGTTCTATTAAAGACTTCCATGCAGATCTCATGTACAAAATAAACAGATATGATTCACTTAAACAGGCTGTTGCTGTTACAAGTCAAGTCTTTTGCACTGTCCTGTATCTGAGGAAAGCTCATTCCATGATATGGGCCCTTTAAAGTGTGGAGTGCTATGTGTTTCGCCCAGACAGCAGTACAGCTATGATATTAAAGATCATTATTGCTCATTAGGAGTGACAGTTTTGTACAAAATGAACTGCTAAATAAAAACAATAATATTCATATGGCGCTCATGACCACTCACAGACTTTCTAATGCCCAGTAGTCAGACATCAGAGCAACCTTTTAACCTTTACAGCCTTGAATATGTGCTTCAGTTAAGGGATGAGCACAAACAGCAAGACTAAAAAAGCCCTTCTCCAAGTCAAAACTGTTCACAGTGGAGGTGAATGGAACCAGACGACTTGCTCGTGAAGCCCCCTCACAGAAAGTTATTCCGGGAAAGTGTTATGGTTGCGCCACCTGATGCCTGAGACGTTGTTTTAAGCTTTTTTCCTAAACCCATTCATTTTGGAGGGACACATGCAGGACATCATGAGGCAAAATAGTTCCCAAAGAAAAGTGATTTAATTCAGATTATCCATTATTTTACCATCATCAACATGCATATTAACACTCAGAGACACCTGAGTCTCCACTGGGGGTCGATAGTACATAAAACAGCTCTATCTGTGTTGAAGCAGTCTCTTTCCATTCAGCAGCACTGTAAAGAAATCAGTCTCTACATTGAACCGTTTCACACCAAAAGGCATTCAAAGTGCTGGACTGGATTATTATTATTATTATTAGTAGTAGTAGTAGTAGTAGCAGTAGTAGTATTTTTATTTAGGGTTGAATTATACAGCTTATATGAAGGCTTGGCTAAGGATGATTGCTCAGAAGATATTATTGGAACAAAATATCAGATAGCACACAGTTCACAGAGAGTATCAGAGCAAACAGGGTTATTACTTAAAGTCATGATTGTTTATACATTTATAAAGGATCCAGCAAAAAAAGTTATTTAAAAAAAAGGGATGTGCTTGAAGTGGGGGAACCAAAAGTCCGAGACCACCAGTGAAAATCACTCTATACTTCCTTTTAAACTCTTTTCCAGTTTAATACAGGCTTTAACCCAATGATGAGATCAGACCTTTTATCAGACAGTGTGAGTGCGGAGTATGTGTTCAGACGCTTTTTCTCCATGAGGTTCAGAAGTTCTTCTGCTTTAATGACGGTGGGACTCTAAGGCCATGTCCACACGTACACAGGTATTTCTGAAAACTGAGGTTTTTCTATGTCTTTTGGCCTTTCGTCCACACGTAAACAGCATTTTGGGTCAGTGAAAACAGAGGTTTTTGAAAACTCCGGCCAAAGTGGTGATTTTTGAAAACTCTGTTTCTGCATTTATGTGTTGACAAGAAAAACGAAGATTTTGAAAAACTTATTGTTTTGTGTACTCATATGACATCACATTATGCGGCGTGTTTTTTTAGGTTTTCATCTACAATGCCCGCTGTATACAAACTATTACTGCTCTCAACCTTGGAAGTTTTGGCATGTTTATACACATTATTGTCCATCCAGTATGAAGGACATAGACGTCAGAGTCAGCTTTGGATGCTATTACATTCAACGCAGACACTGTCTCTGATAATGACGTCCCCCTTCCAAGGCTTCTGATTGGTCACCAACGCTATACGGTTTAAGGTTAAATCGCCTCCTGCTGCCTTGGCATGCTTTTGACAGCATGTTTTGCAATTGCGTGTGGACGGAGATATTTTTGAAAATGTGCTTGGGTGGATGCAATTTTTTTAAAAACTAAAAATCTCAGTTTTCAAAAATACCCGTATACATGTGGACATGGCCTAACTCCAAAAGATTGTTCAGTAGCCTCTGATTATCAGAACAGCTACACCTGAGAGTTTGAAAGGGAGGAAACACACACACTGATCTTTCTGTCTGAATGTCTTAACATGGTCACAGAGTCACAGATTCACTTTCAGTTCATTCAGAAGATATTGTTCATTTTACTGACAACATTTTTCTGAAACATTCTGCTTTTTATTTACACTTTATTGATCTTTATTTACACTACTCTGCAAAGGTCTTGAGACCCTTATTTTTTCCCTTAATTTTTCAGTTTCTTGTATTTTTAATGTGGTCTTGAGGAACAGTTCTCCAGGCTTCCTGAATTACTTTCTAAGATTCTCATTTTCAGTCCAGAACTTGACTGTTTTTTCTCTGCCACACATTTTTTACTGTTTACTGGTTTATTTTTTATATGCACATTTAGATGAAAACAGTCAAGATTTTCAGTGTGTCTCAGACTTTCACCCCTGTGTGTGTGTGTGCGCATATGCCTGATTATTTATTGTAGTTCTCACAGGATTTGTCTGTGTTAATAAAGTGCAAGGGGGCAGCAGTGAGAAAGAAAAGGAATAATGATCTTTTCTGCCCTTCGAATCTGTTATAAAGTATAAAATGTAAAATCTTTTTTTTTCCTCCACCAAATGATGAATGACACCCTCTGTTGCGTCTACATTTCAGTCACTGAATTTAAATGCCACTCACTCACCCTTGGACTTTCCACCCTCAGTTACGTTTTCATTTCACTTTGGATAAGAGCTTCACACACACACAATCATCAACAAAGGAGGTCATAATCTCTAACATCACATTCCAGACCACAAACCTAAGAGATTATAAAAAAAACCCCACTTAACTGACCCCAGATATGGTTGATCAGTCGAGACGTGTTTGGGTCTAAATTGTGCTGTTTTCAGCACAGGAGCGCCAAGGCTACAATGTTAACACGAAGTCAACAGTCACCAAAATCTTTTGCTATTAACCCACACCCAAAGCATCTTTGAACCCTCAAACATTAGCATGTAGGGATTATCTATTCCTAGAGAGAGTGGGTTTGTGTTTACTGATTATTGTGGTGACTACGGACTTCTTGTGTTAGCGACATTAGCCTTGTTCTGAACAAAAGAAGCAAAATTAGGGTGACCAGACATTCTCTTTTCCAAGGACATTTTTCTGAGACCTGAACATAGCGTCCGGCCGGAGTTTTAGAATTGTCAGGGATTTTGAGCTGCATAAACATTCGTCACGTCATGGGCATCTCTCATAAACCAGTTGCTATCCTAACTGGTCAGCACCCCCCCAACCATAAACACGCGCTAAGGTGTCCTCTTTTTCACAAGCTCAAATCTGGTCAACTTAAGCAAAATCAGGTATCCAAACACGTCTCGACTGAATAAACGCATCAGGGTTCAGTAAAGATTTTGGACTATTCCGTTGACGAATTATTTGTTTCAAGAATGCAGAAGTGAATGAGTGGATAAAAAATAAAGAAGTGGTTCATTCAGGAACAGAGAACCAGTCATGTTTTCATAAGACAAAAATGAACCAGTCAGTGTTCATTAGGCAAAAAAACCCTTGAGCACTTTACTCACCACTTAACTGAAAATTTCAACATCTTTCAACCAAATCTCTACAGCAATTTGTACCATCAGCTACCATTGATAATCACATCAATGTGTTTGTCTGGGCACTGCAACTGAACTGAGAATGAGTAATGGCAGGAGAGGCAGGATCACCCTACCCACCCAGAGAGAGAGTTAGGGGGAGGGGGAGGCCCAGTGTTGCCAATAATTATCGTATTTGTACGATAATTTTACCCTCTGTACGATGTACAGGCAATAATTCCAAAAATCCCATAATGTACAATGATTTTACCCCTTCAGTTTATGGCTAAGTTATTTCATTAGCATGTCCAGATCTCTGTTTGCATCCGGGTGTGCAGGCATACTTGGCTTGTTTATGCGCAGTCGTCTCAAGTGCCTTTACAGTCAATCAACGCGTGATGTAACACGTGGCAACGCATAAAGTAAACAATGATATTCTGGCCTGTTCAGTGTAGGGACTCATCCTGGACTCCACACAGGTAGAGGCGCTGTTCTGCCCA
>JBBJLS010031594.1:0-14463 GCA_037577275.1 Bryconaethiops microstoma
CACACACACACACACACACACACACATATATACATACACACACACACACTATGATATATTCCATTAAGTGCTGGGCATGTTAACGCATTATTTACTTAACGCCGACCATTATTTTATCACACATTAATGCAGGGTTTTTGGGGTTTTTTATTAATCCTTTTATTTTGAAAGTTCATTGCTTTTTCCGGCTCATGCCTTTTCACGGTCTTGGCTAGTTATCGAGGGGGTCAGGCATCCCATTACTTCTGTCCATATTATATGGACGAAAGTATTGGGATGCCTGACCATTACACCAACAGGGACTTTAATGACACTGCATTCAGATAGACTTTCATATGGAGTACGTCCCCCTTCACAACTGCTATAATGCTCTGGACTGGGAGGCGAACTTGTTTTTCTATATCAAACTAGATCAAAACGTGACTGCCCTGTAGAGGCAAGTAGCTTTGTTTTTACAATTGATTTCATTACTGCTGAATGAAAGTTAAGATTAAGAGATATTTGAACTGCAGCTGTGTAACAGTGTTGAATAGTGTTACAGACAACAGTGTAAGACAATAGAAATTTTCCACTTGTGTGACTAATAAAGGCTTATCTTATCTTAAAAGGGAACACTGCTGTTAAAAAGCTCCTTATTTGTTTAAAACTTTTGCAAACCAAATGTTCTTGCACTTTTGTTCATATAGCAGTTGTCAAGAATTCACTATGATGACTTTAACTGGTCCCAATAAACTCTTTAATGGAATTCTGAAACAGCTTGGTCTCACACGCTCATTCCTAACCACACACCACTATCCTCTGCTTCTTCCCCATAACGCACTACTCCCCATCACAGGAGTATGGGTACTGGGGGTTTTAGTCATACCCATCATCACAGCAGTACTTTAAAAATAAAAGTGCGCCATACACTACTTTCGAAGTAATTATTTAATTTTGTGTATAACAATGCGATTGATCATGATTAATCGCAGAAAATCATGCGATTAATTGTGATTAAAAATGTAATCGTTGCCCAGCATTTACATTAATTTATATATATTTACATATAGTAAACCCCCACTTAATCCCAGTTCAGCAGTCACAACTTCAGTCTCTCGAGGATTTTTTCTGAGAACCGAACCATTAATCGTTTGCAGAAACCCCCGCACTTGTGGAAACTGCAGATATCCTCTGCTTTTTTCTCCCACACTTTTTAAAAACACATGTATATACTGTGTGTACATCATATGCACACACACATGTATCATAGTTTCCCCATACAGGACCCTGCCTTTAATTAGCTGTTCTTTGGCCCCCACCTGTGTTTACTGTGTGCTTTAAGAGAACTGCAAATACGGGATCCTATGCATGGTTTCAAAAATTTATTGTGAAGCTTGTTGTGCAAGAAAATCTTTTCACTTCCTGAAACTACTTTGCTAAGGTGTAGTACTTGAGGTCTGAATGGGCTGTTTTTTTTTTTTAATTTCCTCTCGGTGGTGTTTAAGACAAGCTGTTTATTCCTTGCACAGACGGTTCAAGGAGAGAAGCAACACTGTCCTTACAATGTCATGGACTCTGCTGTGGCCCAACAGTTAATGTACTTTGTGCTCTGAAGTGTAATCTCCACCTGAAATAACAGCAAGCTGAGAGGCTCTGTCTTTGACACGGCGTACGCCACACATGTCTACACCCACATGTACAAAAAGAAAGCCTTACATGTGGAGACCAAGTGCACGGTGACCAGGAAAAACACCAAGAAGCCTCTCTGCATCCTGCTGAGAGCAACAAGGCCCCCCCGCCCCAAGTGTAACTGGGGCACTGCTGGTTTTGCTTCTTTCAGCTTTTAGATTACACCTTTTGTTGCACCAGACAAACCAGACTGACATTTTTCACCATTATGATGTGCAATGTAAACCACCAAACGATTTATCTTTAGCACTTAGATCATCCTACAGAAAAACCACATAACTGCAATAAAAGCATGGTTCAATTTTATATATCCACACAAACACCCAAGTTCAGTGTTTACACACTCTGGTCAAAAGAGCCAAAAGTTACAGCACACTTTGTTTGTTCCTCACCCCCATTTGGGAAATATGCAAACTTTTTTCCAAAGTGGTAAATATGCACAAAGTGTTTTGCATACAACTGTACGCACAGTCAAACAACACAAACAAAACAAAAAACAAAAAAAAAAAACATTGATCTTTCATTAGCAAATTCAGCGAGCGGTTAGGAACTTTTAGGCTTTTAAACAGGGATGCCCAAACTTCTGCGCATGCACATATATACATATGTACACACACATGTACACACCACATAAACCTTATTACATTGAGTACTGTAGTATACGTTTACATGTGTGTTCATTATACTGCATACTGGAAAACTTCATAGGACCATTATTTAACAATTTTATTTTTATGTATAATGTATGGACATTTTGTCATATGACCCCACATCTACATACGTTTATATTTTACATGAGCCTTACCTCCTTCGTCTAGGGAGCGTTTCTGACTTCCATAGCCGTAGAGTGAAGGATCGACGACAGGAGAAGAGTGGTTCAGATGAGTCATCTGGTCTCCCCCCATTTTAGCTGCAATCTGTCAAAGGTAGATAGAGCTTCTGATCAACACGATCAATGCCAAACAAACGTGAAGCAAAACTATTGCAGAACTATTGCATAAAATAACGCCACGTTCAGAAGTGTCCCCGTTTTCAGAAACAGCCCATAACATTCATACAAGAATCTGAAAATAAAATATAAATACTGAATTGAACTTTTGGTAGAACAAACTTTCAGAATAGAACTGCCCCCCACCCCACCCCACCCCACCCCACCAACGCCACTGTTACAGATTCTAAAACAATCCGTACTAGTCAGGCTACATAGTATATTTTATTATAGATAAACAGCATTACTTGCGATCTGCAAGTAGCCATTCACGATCATCGATTTCTGACATTCCACAGTAACAAAGAAAAAACAGACAAAGGAAAGTGCACTATTCTCTATTCTTTTCCCATGCTGTCTTGCACCATTCAAAAAAGTATAGCGTTTCAGAAAATTACAGAAAATTGATGTGTCTGCTTGGCGGTCCAACTGATGTTTTCCTGCCGGGGGGCCCCCGCACAATATAATATGCACAATTAGAGGCTTCCATCACCTTTTGGGGGTCAACACTCATCAAAACGCCATTAGACGTCCCGATACATGCAAGAACAGAGCATGAAGAGAGGGGGTATAAGCTGTTGGGAGAGAAAACAGAGCAAAAAAGAGAGAACCAAAAAAAGCATAGAAAAAAGAGCAAGTGAGAGGAAAAAAGGGAGAACAAGCAAGAGAGAAAAGGCAGAGCAAAGAAGAGGGGGAAAAAAAAAGTGACAGAGAAAAGGGAGAACATACTGGCGATTAGGAACAAGTGAGGGAGGAGAGAGACAATGATAAAGGAAAAGAACAAGTCAGAGAGCAAACAAGAGGAACAAGAGAGGATGAAAACGAGATGGGGGAAAAAGGTGAGAGCGCATGAGTGAGAATAGGAGCGAAAGCTAAGCACTCCTCCTCCTCCCTCAAGCTAAACCCTCTTTCTGGGGAATGCTGGGTGGAATGCCAGCAATGCGAGAGCACGGATAAATCAGCCATCCAAGGAAAAGGCTACAGCTCAGAGCAGGAGGAGGGAAACACTGGCCAGTGGAATTCACAGCCAACAACTGGCCACTTGTTGCCCAGTTCAAGGGGGTCTAAGCAGGGTGGAGTGGGGAGCGGCATGTTATGGAAGGGTGGGCAACAGGGCAAAAAAAATTGCATCACCATCATACACAATCTGAAACAGTTGACAGGATATCACCACATTCTCATTTTCTTCATGTTACTGTTTAAATTTTCCATCTCAATCATGCTTGTGTTCAACGTTAATCATGCATTATGAAAATGCCTTTGATATATTTGTCCCATTGTCACACACATTTATATATTTTACTTCAGACTTAGTGAAACAAGCAGCAAAAATAAATGAACAAAATGTCAACACAACTGTGTTTTATTATTAAGAGCATAACTTGTGTAGCTGAATTTTTCTCAATGGTTCTGCAAATAACTCTTTGCATTATGCAATTGTTTTCAAGCATCGTGTCTTACTTTTTGCCCTCCCCCCAATATTGGTCCCTTTCCAGCTTTGAGCATGAACAAAAATGCAGGAGGGGGTTTACATCATCGCTAGAGAAAATGGCCTGATGGGATCAGGAGGCTGGTTAATGTAAAAAGAAAACAGTAGGTTTGTGAGACCACTGGGTCCCATCAATGTGCGTTAAACAAAGTCTCGTGACCGTTTATGATGCAACCAGCAAGTAAACGTGTGTTCTCAGGAGCACCTTCCTAGAACAGGTGTGGTGCCTTCATGCCAATGTTACCACAGCAGCAATAATTATAATGAAGTCATGTGTGTCTACAGGAAAGCTTTCGTTAATTGCTATTATGATATTGGCCTTCATGCACCAATGCATTTATTTAATTACCATCCAATACAGTGTATCTTTGAACAATCACGTTTCCATAAGGTTGTTTGTGAAGTTTAGATGCTTTAATTTTGATTTTCTGTATGAACTAACCCTTAGTCGTGTCCCTACATTCTCTGAGAAACACACTGTCCTGAAAAATTGTATTCCCCCAATTTAGTGTAAATGTACCTTTAAAAGCTACAGCTTGATTTTTAAGGTCCATTTGTGTACCTAAAATGAGTTTTAAATGTTCTCTATATCCTCTTTTCCAGGGAAAAAGTGCACAACTGTACATTTAAAATACATTCAAATACACATACACATTTAAAATGAGGCAAAGTCATTTAAAATGGGTGCATGGAGTCAAAGCAATGAAAAAATATAAGTGCAAAAGAACTGGTACAAATTAAATTCCCTTAAAGACACAGCCAACAAAATCACCCCAGTGACAACTTGGACACGAGAAAGGTACAGTATTTCCTGAATGTGTAGACAAATTTGTATCCTTGCATTGTAGTCAGCACCAGACTGTAAGCTTGTAGCTAGAAGTTATCATCCTTTGGGTTGCTCTGACCTTGAAGCTACATTATGTTTAGTTCAACCCACAACGATTGACAAAATGATGAACCACCACCGACCAACTTAAAGTGTTAGCAAAAATGAAACACAACCTCTCAAAAATGTCCCTCTAGCCCCCCAGCCAAGGAGAAAAACTATTGAAAATTTTGTTTTTTTACCACTGTTACTTGTTTTTTATTGACCAGGTGCCTAACAAAACCTTTTGTCCAAGTTACGTGACTGAATCACACCACAATATTAAAACACACTGATGAACCAACAATATAACTGCTGCATTTTTGCACCGTAATCACAATTGAAATGTATTTTTTTTAAAAACCAAATTGAGAGAGACTTAAGCAGTCCAGTTGCTAAATCATATCACATTATTGGTTTCCTGTTTTAATATAACATCAATTTATACTTCTAACATGTAGTAATATAATCGGATATAGACCTACGTTACAGGCCTGCTTAAGTGAAAGTGCATGCTCACCCTTTATAAGATGAGGGCTTTCTTTTCTAGTGCGGCTTTCTTTTCTAGAGTAAGTTTGGTCTTTTGAGCGTGACAAACAGCTGGACTGTGACAGTTTGAAACAGCCTTGTGAGAATCTGTTGCACCTCAAAAGGAGACAGTCTGAAGTACTTGCCCTGTGTGAGGGTTTATGTAACTTCCCAAACACTTAAATGTACTGCACCAAACATGAACACTCCAGAGCACAACTCACAAAGACAGCACCTGGCCAGAACTTTAAACTACAAACTGACAAATAAATTAGGCCTTGGGGCACCCCTTATGTAAACCAGTAGCCACGTTGTGTGGAGATGTTTTCCATACAGGCTGTAAAATCGGGCCATGATCCTGGCCTCATGCCCAGTTCTATTTTCTCCCAGCAGAGTTGATAAAAGCTAAACGTGCGAATGGCCCTGGCCGGCCTGTTGAACAGAACGAGCATTCGGGCTCGCGGGGAAACGACAGTTGAGCGCTGTAGACGGAAACCTACAGCACAACCACAGGTGTCCAGGGCTGGCATTCTCGTCCCTTCGAAGGAGGGCGACAGTAGACTGTAGGAAAGTCTAAAAGACATTAAATATCTTCTAGTTTACAGAAGAAACTGCACCAAATCGAGATAAGCACTGCTCAAAGTCTACCAAGGCCGCATTGTTACGTCATTAGAAAGGATAAGGACTGTGCACAAAGAAAACGCTCATGATGTGAATGGTGGCAAGCTGTAAAGCAAGACATTTATGTGAATGGTGTAATGACAAAATATTAAATTGGCTGCAAAAACTGTTTCTATAATAGATACACATTGGGTACCAGAGCAACACTCTAAGCCAGTGGTCAACAACCTTCCTCCTGGAGATGTCCTGCCCTATTCAGTTCCAATCTGATTCAAACATGCTGCATTTCTAGGACCAGAGTTGGTGACCACTGATCTAAGCTGATCAGTTACCCACAGCTGAGAGACCAAGAAATTATTGGTCATGCTCTGTCTGGGAGTGTTAACTGACCTGCCCTCTCCCTCAATCTCCCGCCAGGATGTTAGCACAGGTGTTAGCTCACAGTTGGCAATGTTCTCCTCCAAGCTAGTGGAGCTGTTCAAATATCCACCAGCATTTCTCTTGAACTTTCTTCAGGCCAGATGAGAACATAAAGGAATGGACTGGTACAGCCTTTGATGATATACTTCAAAAACAAAACCCACTAAGACCGCATTTGAACCACAAGATCTGTGAACTGACTCTTTCAGGCCAAGTGTCAGAGGTGCGCGTGGTTTAAGCCAGAGGGGAATATACGCTGATGAAACTGGTTACACTTGGAGTGCATATGTGAACATGCATGAACAAAGTACTTGAACATCCAATCAGCAGCCTGGAATTTGGAACTAGTGGGCTCATTGGTTCACTGCTGCTGATAAACTACTAAATCACAGACATTGGAAAAAGAAAGGCATGCAATTACTCTATAGCATAACACAGTAATTTGTCATTTTAAAAAATCTTCAAAATCTACTTTGTACCAACCTAATGTATACAACTTGGTAGGTAGTAACTTCATTATAAGCAAATGTTGATTTGAGTCTAGCTTGGCAGGTATGAAGAACACACGTGGACTACTTTAAGCACTGATGTACGTCACTCTGGATAAGAACATCTGCTAAAAGCAATAACTAACTGTAGTACTGATGTAATTCAATTAGTACCAATGGTAGGGCTGTCACCATTACTCAATGATACTCTATAAATGTCTTCAGTTAAACCTTACATTCCAGTTCTGTATTTGAACATCTATTAGCAGTCAAGTCACTTTTGACAAAGCGCTAGAAAAAGTGTGATGTTGCTTGTTCGTTACGGGAAGAAAACAGTTTGATACTAATTTGTATCATTTTACAGGAATTTGTCCTAGCCTACAAGAAACAGCTAAACCATTAGCTAACCTGGTCTTTTATCTGTTTTATCCACTCTACAGTCTCAGACCCTCAGCTACACTGACATAAGTGTGGGTGAGGATACCCCAGCATCTATCAATGCGATATTGTCTTTCAGCAGTAAAAATTATAGCCAAACAATGTAACATTTCCAAACGTCTATACGATGGTCAATCTCTTTGTTTCAAAGAAATGGGCAGTACAATGTAGCTGTCTGGGAGAATTGTGCAGGCTTAAGCTGCATAGGAATGCCTACTCTTTTAGAGCTAAAAGGTGAAAAGTTTTAGAACCATACTGTGTCAAGGTGAATGTAGAAAAATGCCTCAAAGGCAAAACAGCAAGAACAGAAGAGTCACTGATGTGATCCATGTAAGCCAAATTAATTAAAGCATGTAAAATGTTTTGAAACAAATTATCCCTACCTAATCTCACAGCTTTATTTTCTGTCATTCACTGAGCAACTTGAAATTTTGTTTAACATTTTCCTCCAACTACAGCCATCAGACATTGAGGCTGCTAAATAAGTACTTCAGACACAGCCTTTACACCTGTTGGCAGATTAACACACCTTAATAATATTCGCCTATGCAGGACTACAATGTAAAAATCTACTGTAAAAGGCATACGACCACTGTTGAGCTGGTTGATATGATGACTAAAATACAAACATCAATATAACTGAGAACACTGAACAAAGGCATGTATCAAAAATGATACCAATTAAGGATTGCTTGTAAACAGAGTGTATTAACAAACAATTGACTGGATATCAGTCCATTGTGACAAATTTCCTTTTTACATTTTTTTGCCCATTTGTCTTCATATATCTTTTTTCAAAATACTTATTTTAAAAAACACTGCTTGTTTTTTGCAATTCTGCTTTCCAACTTGTCCACAAACCTCAGAATAATTAATCACCTGACACACACTGTGAATTGTGAAAATGTTTGCTTCACCATATCACCCAACCTAAAGCACAGAAGCAAAAAAGGCCTTTGCCAGCCTGCTGTACATTTCTGGTTTTTCATGTTATGCAGGCCGTCTTTAGAAAGGTAGGTCTGACAGGATACCTCCGCAATACCTACACACACTCCTCGGCTCGGTAAACAAACTTGCGTGGCCTTTTGAGCTTTGCAGTGCAAAAATCCAGCTAGCAGAATTAAAAAGTCTGCACTGAAGTTATGTGCGCCACTTCTCTTGTAGACACTTTTTGAAACAGGACTGCTGCCCTTTTTCACTTTCACCTCTTCCACCTGCACGTCTTATGTCAATTTTTGCTTTTATCATAAGAATACCAACACAGTGCCCGATTGTTTTAGAGAAGTATAGATAATACATGGAGACAGTAAAGAGTACCATGCATGCTTGAACCACTTCAATTCTCTTACAAAATGAAAAAGCAAGGCCTTCAAGCCGTAGCCTGGAGCATGAGAGCACATGCTGCTCCCCCCCCCCTTCTACCCCACCCCCACCCCCTTAACTCTGATGGCAACTCCATTTGCCCACAGCACAGTGAAATGGCTGTCATGTCTTCACCTCCACGTTCAACAAAGACGTGGAGGAAAACAGCTGATCGTTTCTGTGTCCTGGTTTAAGCCTGCTTTAAACTTCTCAGCCCTCCGTGGTACTTAAGTCAACTTGTGCTGGCCTGCTGCGTGGGGGCTAATCGGAGCTAGCTCACATTTCAGCAGGCCATAGCCACTCTCCTCGCCCCGCACACTCTCTCCCCGTCGACATTTAGGCCTCATAACTCCTTATAAACCGAATAAAACCTCCCTACGACCCTCACATTTCGATTTATTCACTCATTTAGACCCTCAACACGGATGTAAACACGCTAGCTAACGATTACCTAGTCTCTGGAAGCGAATTACAGAAGTAATCCCTTCCCCTGCACGACAATATACACGTAAACTTAAGAATCTGTGCATTTTTGCGTATGATTTGAGTGGTTTTGTACCACTTTTGAGAGGGATATATTACAAAAACCACCAAAACTCTCTGTGCGGAAACTAGGCCGCGCAGTTAGCGTTAGCATGCTAAAAAGCGCTAGCTCCAAAACTTCTGCCACAACAACAGGTTGCAGTGGGGAGAGTTTGGGCCTCGGTTTGACTTTTTCCAACTCCGGAAAGTTGACAAACAGGCACAGCAGTTTGTCAAAATGTGATTTTTATGTACTTATAACTCATTTCAAGGCTCGAATCTGGCCCACATTGCCATGTAGTGTTGAACACGTTGGGAGTTTAGCATGCTGGCTAGCTCCTGCACAGGGGCGTCACATTTTGGAGCTGTAGTGTGTGTTTGTGTGTAGTCTGGAAAGCCAGCCTCTTATTAGAGAGGGACTGTGTGTGTGTTTGTGTGAGAGAGAGAACGTGTACATGTAACCTGTGCAAAAAGTGCACTTGCGTGCGTGTCAAGGTGCAAGTTAGCGTGAAGCAGCAGCTCCATACGAGTGTGTGGAAGCTGTGTTAGTTATGGAGCAGTGCGCAGAAGTGTGGAGTTAGAGCTGTGTGAGAAAGTGTTAGTTGTGGAGTTCTGTGAGTAGAAGTGTGAGTTGTCATGGTTTGGAGTTGAAGCTGTGTATGTACAAGTGTTAGTTGTGGAGTTTTGTGGAGCTGGTGTTCTGTGCGTGGATGTGCTAGTTGTGGATTGGTGTGTAGAAGTTAGTTGTGGAGTTGGAGTAGTGTATGTGAAAGTGTTAGTTATGGAGTTGTGTGTAGAAGTGTTCTCCCCCCGTGTGCTCCGGGAGCGTGCCTGCTGCCAGAGGGGGAGAGAGAGAGAGAGAGTGGAAGAGGGAGGGGAGGGCTGGAGTTTGCTCTGGGGCAGTTGTATTAGTAAGTAAACTGGTGTTAGTCTGAAATCCCCACCACGTCCTGTCCCCCGTTTCCTGGCCCCGTCCCCTCTCCCGGTACCTGTCTGGCTCTGTGCAGCGCGTCCGCGAACCCGTCTCCTTTCATCCCGGCCTGAGCCACCGCGGCCTGTCCCTGCACCAGCTCCGCCATCATCCTCCTCCTCCTCCTCCTCCTCCACCCCCTACCGGAGCACAAAACACACACTCTCTCACACACACACACACACAACCCGCGGAGGGCGACTAGCACGAAAACACACACACCGACCCCGGAATTAGAAGCCTCTTGCCCCTGCGCGCCTGAAGTATCGCGAGAGTTCGCGCCCCGCTCTGTTTAATAGAGCTCTTTCAGTTTAGCGGATAGAACCGGAAACGGAGCCATCTTGGCAAGTACTTTAGAAAAGCACGAGTGCAGAGTGGAAGAAAAAATAATAAATAAATAGATAGATAAATAGATAAATAGATAGATAGATAGATAAATAAATACATGGAATTGTGTGTATATAGATATGCCTCCGAGAATGGAAGTTATAAGAAAAACAATTTTTTAAAGGAAAAATAAATAAATACATTTGTGTGTGTGCGTGAATAGATATGCAGAATGGAAGTTATTAAAAAGAATATGTTTGTTTGCATGTTTGTTTGTTTGAATTTTTAACTAATATTTTTCCAAGTAATTTGTCACTATTTATGTATGTATGTATGTATGTACAGTTTTTGATATTTTACCTTATTTTTTCCAAGTCATTTGGAAGTAAGTTTTTGACCATTTTAATGCATTTATTTGTTTCCGAAGTAATTTGTGAATACGTTTTGGATCATTTTCATTTATTATATGTTTTGGATCATTTTTTATTGGTCAGTATTATAAAAAGTATAGTGTCAGTTGGTCAGTTATCATTTTAATTTTTTCCAAGTAATTTGTAAGTAAGTTTTTGATCATTTGAATGTATTTTGTCCCAAGTAATTTAGAAGTAAATTTTGGGTCATTTTTATTGGCCAGTATGTACTTTTTACAAATTCAGTGTCAGTTGGTCAGTTAAAAGAAAAACACATCTCTGGTTTTAGAGTTATAGATTTCCAGTTACCTTCTATCTTATAGTATTTCAATCTACACTGTGTAAGGTATTGTTTTGTTTTTAATGGACCACTGACAAATAGAAATATTTTTTTTTAAATCTCAGAAAAAAATCTCTTTTCATTAATCTCTTTTTTAAGTTTGGAATGTTATGTTCTGTCATACTCTTGAACATCTGTAATATTGTAAAGTGTGTGTTAACAAAGTGTTCTCTGTGAAGTGTAAGAAGAGTGTAGATTAGATTATTTATTTTAAAAAAAATAGATCTCAGTATTTACTGGTAGCCTAACTGGCTTTATTATCTTGTTGCAGGATGAGGTTCAAATGTTGTCTTTCACAAAGCCATTTGGTATGAAATTAGACTGGCTGACTCAACCACAGGTAAAGGCTGCAATAAACAAAACAATTTTAGTAGAATGAAAATTAAAATTCTTTCTTTTTTTTACATTAACAGAACGGTAAACATAAGTGTCAGCCTGCTCTTGTGATGGTTGTGTAGTTATTGGATATTTCCTTGTACAGAACATGTTACAGGCTAGCAGAGTGGCGCAGTGGAAGCGTGCTGGGCCCATACCCCAGAGGTCGATGGACCAAAACCATGGAACTTCAATTGCTCAAAAGAAGAGGAAGACTGGCGTCAGCCTTGGCCCACTTCCGATCAGTCTTCAAGCATAATCTGAAGACCCACCTCTTCAAGGAGCACCTTAGTGACTAACTATGCCTCTTGTTTTTGCTTATTTATTTCTTCTTCACCATATTCATAAAAGAAAAACTCTTACCTCCATGCCTTCCGTATTTTTGCTTTAACCTCTGGTTGTTTCTTTGACAGGAGTTGTTTAGATGTAACTTAGCTGACAGTAACTTGGTTGAATGGCGGACGTTGATTTAATTATAGCTTTTTTGAAGAACAGATGTGGACTACTTTGAGCACTGATGTACTGGATAAGAGTGCCAGCTAAATGCCATAAATGTAAATGTAAATGTGGAAACATCTAACTATGAACATCTGGAAGGGTCTCGGGTGTTGGAAGAGCTGCGAGTCAGATGTGTTAAAGTAGCTACAAATATGAACCCTGTTTATGCAAAATAGTCCTTGGAATTGGTCACTGGATTTCATTCTTCCCTGACGTTTATTATATGGAATATGAGTCTCTGGCATGTGACGTGAGAAAAGAAGTGTAGTGATTTAATTATACTGGGAAAATTGCACAGGGGCCAAAAATAAAGCCCAGGAAAAGCACATGAAAATGAGGGTTTCAAAATATTTTGAAGTTTTTAAAAATGTACTTTATGTTTTTTAATACTTAAAAATACCATAAAAAGAAAATATGACTGTTTTGTCTGCAGCCATCCATGTCCAGGAATCCAAGAGAGCATTACTGTCATCACTTTCTCTCGGTAGGTAGAATTGTCCTCCCTCTTCCCCTGTAATTCAGTGTAATGCTTGCAAGTGCAAGCACTTGCTACTGTGACAAAACTGGCAATGAGTATTCTCATCCATCGTGGTGACATGTCCAGTTGAATTGAATTAGCAAGTGGATACAATTAAATTGGGGGAAAATTGCCAAAAAATTATAATGACAAACAATTTGTCTTATGAATCACGCAGTTCAATAACAGTAGGCTACAGCTGCTGAGTAATAAGATAATGTAATATAATAATACGATATAATAAAACAATAATTGTGTGACTCAGCCAATCAGATTATGGATCTGTTTTTCTAAACCTACTTTAAACATTTTCAAATCTCACATATGGAGGCAAACATTTGATTTTTGCTGCAGGACTTAGCGAGTGCTGTGTGAATCCAGTGCTGTGTCTGGACCCGTCATGAAGGCCACAGCTATTGCTTTACTCTACGAATTTGCCGCAGGCATTTTGACACCGAAAACGACAGGATGTAAAATGAATGAAGGGGTCGCCATTACTGAATCATGCATCCAAACGAAGCTCTACCATTTACTGTAAGTGAAGTCTGAGCTAAGAGCAAAGTCTATTGCTAACATGTGGCTCCAGAATGAAGCAGGTGGAGCCCAAAAGTCAAATCGTGTCATCAAAGAGTCAGGGGCCGTGCAGATGGGGTCGACTCGAATCCTTATCCAAAGCAGGTGTGAGAATGTGTCAAAAAGGCAGGAGTGGTTACTGAATAGGGGATTCTATAGGGATAAGTGCGCATCAGTAATTGAGGACTTTCTGAAAGCAGTTAAGCTGTATGAGGCTGATCAAGTGTCATGCAGCAGAGGACCCCCTAATTCAGATTCATGAATAATCTGTGTGATCGTGTGTGGGGTGTTATATATTTTCAGCATGACATGCCTCAAAATGTATTCAAAAATTGCTTTTAGCAAGAGCTCTCCATTTTTCTATGAAATGAAAAGGTTTGATTATTGAGGTTAAGAATAGACCTTGAATTGGGATTAGACTTCTTGATCTTAGATTTAGATTTATTATTGCATACAGTACTGTAGTCTTGAATCATCCATCATTTCCTTACATTTAGCTTTGAATCATCTTGTTAGTGCAAAAATATTATTTCTTACCTCTCAAAATGTCCTATCTTTGGCATATTGAGTAGATTAAATGGAACACATTTTACTGTGACAGGCTGCAAAGTACCTAAAGATTCAAGGAGCTTAGATAAAGGAGTTCCAACCAATCAGCATTCAGCACGACCAGTATACTGATCACTGCCTGATCATCTGGAATCATCTGCACCTGTTTCTTCACTGGTTCAGGACTTATATTGGATGTGCATTATAGCAGCTGCAAAGGAGGACCAACTCCTTATGAAAGTCTATGTATCTGAATGTAGTGTCATTAAAGTCCCTTTTGGTGTAATGGTCAAGCGTCCCATTACTTTTGTCTATATAATATGGGCAAAAGTAATGGGACGCCTGACCTGTCGAGACACAGAGTGCTGCGCTGCACACTGCGTGAACCCAGAAGCACACACGATAAAATAATTGTCGGCATTAAATAAATAACGCCTTAACATGATAATAACACGTTAACTTGCTGAACCCTAATATATGTGTGTGTGTGTGTGTGTGTGTGTGTGTGTGTGTAT
>JBBJLS010031699.1:0-14456 GCA_037577275.1 Bryconaethiops microstoma
GTAAAACAGTCTAGAACCGGTGTTTACCCTCAGAACTCAGAGTGTATCAGTAAACTCCGATTTCAGTAAATATAACCAGTGTAAAACAGTCTAGAACCTGCCGTTTGCTGCTCTTTCTCTCTAGACCTTTGCCTCTAGACCAAGAGGTCACGGGTTCGAATCCTACCTTCAGCACCACCACTGGAGTCCTGAGCAGGACACTTAACCCCAGGTTGCTCCAGGGAGAGACTGCCCCCTGTAGTTAGAGAATGGAAGTCGCTTCGGATAAAAGCATCTGCTAAATTCTGCAGATGTTTTGTTGCCCTCTTCTTCTCACTCTCCTTTTTTTTTTTCTTTGTCGTGTCTACACTTATGAAGTCTTGTTTTGTTTCTGATTTGGTCTTGTATTGCATCATGGACCTGGAGGAACATTATGGTTCTAGAAAAGCATTGTTTGGTTTAATTGTGTACTGTGTGAATATAGCTGACATGACTTGACTTGTCTTAACTTACATTTACATCTTGCATACAGAAATGTTCCATTAAAAAGCCATCCGTTGAAATCAGATCCATCATCGAAGGGTTCCTCAGTGTGATTCCTACAATTAATTATTTGGCTACTTTAATTCTTAAAAGTACAGGATACAAGAACTACATCAAACCTACATATTTTAAAAACTATTAAGAAAATATACAATTATAGCGTTTTCATGTGATGTCCCATGCACAGCCTTTCTGGAAGAGTAGAGTAGAGAGTGTTACTGCAGGAAAAGGTCGAAGGCCCTGCCAACCGTCTTGAGATTAGAATAAATGCAGGATGAACAGATGCATAGTGTACTGTATGCTCTAAGGCTTCCCAAACTTTTGATGGTTTCAATTCTTTTTGCATGCCAAAATAATCAAAAGTCCAAAATCTTTTTCACTGAGCCACTAATGGAACACATGAGGTCTGTTTTATTTCACTTTGTACTGTGTAGATGGCTGAAATGGCAAATAAACCTACTTGACTTGACTTGACCTTACTTGACTTACACTCACATCTTGCATACAAAAATATTCCATTAAAGAACCATCCGTTTAAATCAGATCCATCATCAAGCGGTTCCCCCAACTGAGAGATTCATCCAATGAATCATTTTTCATTCTTAAGAGCGTAGGACACAAGAACCAGGAGCATTAGGCACAGAGGAAACATCTGGGAGATACACCAGTGTAAAAACCTGTCAGAGAACTGTAAAAAAGATCTGTAAGATTACTGGTTGTTTTGGACATAAACAGGATGTTAGACTATAGCGGGTTCAAGGTTCAGTACAAGGGTAAGGCAGGATTACAGCTTCCAGAAACATGTTAAGGGTTCAAGAAGTGGTCGCAGTCGTCATGACAGCAGCTGGAGACGGATGTTCTGAATTTAAATGACCCTTCCCGGCTGCCTGCTTCTAACGTGCTTCTATTTCATGTCATTATTTTTCATATTGTCATTATACCGCGCCCTATCAGATGTACGGGCATGCTCAGAATTGTTTTACATCAGAACTCTTTACTTTCAATAAACACTGGGTCTGTACGCATGAGCAGTTACCAGCCATTTCATTCCAAGAAACACACTCATGTCCGCAAATAGCTCGTCTCTAATCTGTGTGTTGGGAATGTACAGTACGTGGGAATGCAGGGCAGGCACAGTCGGCCTTAACAGCTGTGTTGTGAACTCTGGGTCTCTAATGCTGTGGTCACACGAACGACAAAGGAGGGAGACAAAACCCTGCTGCTCGTCACTGGAGAGGCGTTTCCTAGCTTGTGCTAACCAGGTTTCAGAAACATTACTGTGCACTTTTGAGCTGGTGTTGCTCTGCATTATAACAGTGCAAAAGTCTTAGGATCTTGTGTGTAAACTGTTCAAGGATTTAAAAATTACAACAAAAAAAATAAATACAGGATCAATATACCAATATACGTAGACACATATACATAGTAATTTAAATACTCACTTTCATTTTTCACATCAGCCTACTTGTTTTAGAAACCATAAAGAAAGTGTACCTTTTTTTTTGCACTTTTAACATATGAGAAAATTTGTGTAAAGCCTTCCCTGAAGAGTAGAGAGTTTTGCTCCAGTAAAAGGACAAAGGTTTCGCCTACAGTCTTGAATTTAAAGTAAATGCTGGATGAGCAGTAGTATAGTATAAAAAGTACAAAATGTAAGCTAAGTTGTCTTCCTCAATATAGGAAAATCCATTTTCTTTCCACACTGAGAAAGAAAACACCCTCATTTCTGTAACACATATTTTGAAACACAAAGGCTTCCCAAACCTTTGATGGTCCCAAATCATTTTGCATGCCAAAATATTAAAAAGTCAAAAATGAATCTCTTTCACTGAGCCATTCATGAAAATGTTCTGCTTGCATCAGAGATTGTGTGTATTAGCACAGTTTATAGGTGCCTCATTAGCACAGTGACTCTCTGATTTTCTCCAATTAAAAGTTCTCATCAGAACAAATGAGATGGGAGCAATTAGCCGGAGTTCATCCTGGGGTTCCTCTGGAAGTGCTGTGTTACTGGCAGCCCCTGGAATCCGGCCAGGCTCCAGTCAGAACTGCTTCAACAGATCAGCATTACTGTTCGAGTGCTGTGCAGGAATCTACAGGTGGAAGTTGTAAGCTCAACTCGTAAGACAGCAAAAGAGACCATTACGTTTGACATGCGGAAACTGGCTGTCATAAGGAGTTTCATAGACTTGTGGACCATTAAATCCAGTAGTGGGCCCTGTGAGTGGCAGTCAACCATTCAGGAGAAATACAGCAGCTGTAAAAACTGCAGTGAGCAGGCAGGAGGGAAGAACAGACACAGGCTTTTATGCTGAACGCAAAGAAATGTGTTAGTGTGAGATAAAACCAATGCCACTGCTAGCTATGATTACACTTAAATACCCGGCTAAACCAGGGCTGTTTCAAGAGCTGGTGCTCCAAGGACAGAGCACACTGACTGACATGGAGATTGAAAATTACTAGTTGAACAACACATGAGAATGGGCTTGTTTGAGATGAAGTTGTTGAGAATAGCCAGTTTCTGGCTGAGATGAAGGTTGTCAAGATGTGGTGCTAAGATTTGTCTTTGATATTAATAGGCCCCACACTGTGTTCATTACAGGTTCTACATGGACGTCGGCAAAGCTTCTAGTCAATGAGTATAAGAACCTGTGGTCATCAAGCTGCCAGGTGGAATGGAAATGCAACGCTTGGCTCTAAAATAGAAGTGGCTCCACTCTCTTCAAATAAAAATTGCTCATGTCTTCTTGACACTCCAGTGGTGCCATTGGAAAATGTGCCTGGATACAAGGTTCTGAGCCAAATGGCAAACAAGAACATTATGGCTTTTTACAAAAGGAATGTACTGCGCCCCACAACCTCACTTCACTCATATGGTGCTTTTCCACTGGTACAAGGAACCGTTTCATGCCACGAACAAATGTTTTTCCATTACAAATACAGTGACCTATACCCAAGATGAACCTGAGCTGCTTGATGGCAGGGCCAAAAGTGGGCTGCATCACTGCTTTCTGATTGGTTGAATCGTCATCACAACATGAAAAAAGGCCATTGGTTTTTTTTTAAACAACAATGAAGATACATTTACCAGACGCTTTTATCCAAAGCGACTTCCATTCCCTAACTACAGGGGGCAGTCTCCCCAGAGCAACTTGGGGTTAAGGGTCTTGCTCAGGAACCCAGTGATGGTGCTGAAGGTAGGATTCGAATCCAAGACCTCTTGGTTCAGAGGCAAGTACCCTATCCACTAGACCACCACCTTCCCCAAACGGGTAGCATGACTGTCTGTTTGAGCTGAAGATAAATTTCAGTGGGAGTTTTCTATCACACTAACAAATTTGTCTTTAACTCTGTGAGAAACGTGAAGGTGATCCAGGACGTCACTAACAAGTTCCCTGGATTCGGTTCTCATCACACAGATAACGCAGAGAAAACATTAAACACTCAAACAAGACTAGAAATAACAAAAGACCACAATAACAAAAGCGGCTCTGACAGGAAAACTTTCTGCCAGTTTTGGGACGACCGGCCATAAACTGTGGAGAGAACTGAGTCAGAAACTCTGTTACCGGACTGAGATACACTGGAACATCAACTTCAGTTCTATCACAGTACAGTGTACGTACAGCATGGTATATTTGTTTGGTACTAGCTTCTTAAAGTTCTCAAATTTCGACTGTCTTCTGTAGGTGGTAGATCTTTTAACTGTGGAACTCCCTCCCTCAGAATGTTGGCTTCTTTCTAAACCGAATTAAAAATGTATCGTTTCTCTCAGTGTTGTGACTCTTGATTCTACTATGTATTCTTTCCTGATACTGTAATCTGTGTTGTTGTAATCTGGATTATTTAATGTTTTGCCCACTACTGTCTGCTAAACGTTGTTTTCAACTATTTGTAAAGAGACGTTGAGTTTGAGAAAGATGTTATGTAAATAAAATGTTATTGATATTATTATTATTATTATTATTATTATTATTATTAGTAGTAGTAGTAGTAGTAGTACTAGGAGTAGTGGTTAATTATCAAAGCCTAAACCCAAGTCTTTATTGGTGTATGGAGCAGCAACTATTAACATTTAACTCAATAAACGGTCATCTGTTTCCCGCCGGAGGGAAGTGCGGACAGGCAGAGCCAAAATCTCTGTGAGACATTATAAAGGAGGGCCCTGTGGGAGGTGAGAGCTGTGGTTATTTTCACACACAGTTTAATATGCAGTCTGTGCACTTGTGTGTCGATACTTACTGAAAAACAAAAAAAAAAAACCTCTTTGGCAGTGCGCATCTCACACTTCAAACGTGTTGGTCATCAGCCCCGAAACCTATTAGTAAACACCAACCAAAATACATTTCATTCTGAATTCAAAAGTCAAAGTTTTGGGATCACAATACTTTGGAATCACCGATGTTTGGAATAAAATTCAAAAGTCAACCTTTTTAAATGTCAATTTAAACATTTGTTATCCAACTTCAAACGTCAGCAATTTTTAATCATGATTCAAATATTTGAGTTCACGTTTCAAATGTCAAATCTTTGGAATCATAAAGCTTGGAATGGCTCTTTTCTGCAGATAAAATGACTTTATTCGGATCATTACAGAACATTATTCATCATTTAAGTACCTCCCCTTCCCTGAAAATGTAACTTAATTCAATTAAAATGCAATCTGGTGTGCACTTCTGTCTACACTGTGTAAGTTATTACTAAATAAAATGACCACAATTATTAATCTGCCAAGTGTTTCCAAACTTCTGAAGACTGGTGTGTACGCTGTGTACTATATTACACCTTGTATTATGTTGTCCCGTATGTTATATTAAACAGTGTATAATATTGCACTGTGTATTGTGTATACTAATGAAGGGTGTAAATATAAAGGCACACCTGTGTCTTCCTGAGTGTTACCTCACAAAAACGAAAGTCACTGAGTGTTCTGGATTCGGTCACGTTTTCCTTTCCCGTCCGTGTCTCCGAGGGAGCCGCCGCCATTCCTGCCCTGTGTTTCCACACACTGCATCCAGTGGTGGCAGGAAACACACTAGTATTCTTCATCAGGAAGCCTACAGCTGCCAAAGGTCTGAGCGAGCTGGAGAGCAGTTTAAACCAGTTCTGCAACAAACTACAGTAACCTCGAGGAGGCCCTCGCTCGGGTCAAGCTGGGAGGTCAGGAATCCACACTCTGAAAAAAACAGAGGGCTGAATTCACTTGTTTCTCTATTTCTCACTCAAAGCTCATTGAAACAGCTGCAGAAATGCTGTCAAAAGTACAGAATGTAACTTTCAATCCATTCCACAACTGGGTTAGAAGCCAAAGAACAATTTCTAAAAGGCCTTTATTATAAAAAAAGATTTTTCCAGCTATTTTGAAATGTAACATTGATGTAAACATTGTTAACAATTGACAATGTGCCATTCAGGTATAGTTACATATCCATGGTTACATATTTGCGATAACATAGACTCTCAATGTACAGTTGTTTGCTCCAATCCAATGATGTTCATATTGAACAATTTAGCATAGTCTGCTTTGTATGCAGTTTTTCAGTGAAAATTTTAACTTAAAGTATGGAAAAACATTAAAGGAGCCACTTAGCCTGTTAGCTACCAAGCTGGTTACCTGAGGCCTTGTTCAACCAAACTGCACTCCTAAACTGGTAATGTTTCGTGTGATTTCAGGTATTATACATGCAGTTAAGGGATGTAGACACAAATGCATAATGCATTTTTTGCAAGTCTGTGTCTGAGGTCCTGTAAAAAAAGAAAAGAAAAAAAACCCCACACTTAATATATTTATTGCAAACTTTACAGGATTTCTCCAAAGAACTATACAGATATGAAGATGACGATGAAATGAAGAGTTGCACCCATTCCTTTGAAATAATGCATCAAATCAGTTTTATTTTTAAGAATAAAACATGCAAACATTGTTCAAAATGTGCCACTCATAAGTGGTTACTTATCCATATATGGTCCATAAATAAAAACTAAGCAAGAACAAAAAAAAAAAAAATGTACCATGTCTGCTTATATTATAAGGATTTTTGAATCAGGCACCACACAAGGGAACATAATTTATGCTACGTGAAGCCACAACAAAGTGGATGTTGAGGAGAATAAAATTAAATGGGCAAACATAGGATATTGGTCCTTTAATATGATTTTAATTTGATGATGTTCAGTTATAGTTCAACCTGAAATCTCCAAAAATGAAAAAATGGCAGAAGACTCAAAGCTCATGACACAGAATGTAAATTAAATACTAATTTAATTCGTCACGCAACTAGCTGTGTAATTATTATGTGGTTACATACCTCTAAACTTAGATTAACATTTAAAGGTTAATAAAGTCATTTACAGTAATAAGTGCCATTTTTTCAGATATGAATAACAAGTGTCAGCTGCTGTCCTGACACTTGTTATTCAAATCCGTACGTATGACCTGTGGAAATTTTTTTTAGTATTCCCGGTCAGGCCTGCATGTTTCCCTCTGCATGACCTTTCAGCGGCTCCTGTAAGCCCACGAGGGCTCTGAGCGGCTTCCCCAGATCATGTGACGTATGGCCGGCTGTCCACCACGCTGTCCAGGCATCCTTCAACAATAACAAGGCCACTAATCCCTCTTCCTGTGAGCCTGATAATCCTGAGATGACTCTCAGGTGGTGCACAGTTACTAACGTCCGGCACGGTGACCCCGCAGCCTCAGCCAACCTGTTTCAGAGCAGCTCGAAGTGAGAGGATTCCAAGCAGGCCTAGGAAACCAGCGCACGCTCCACTGTAAAAAAAAATGCTTTCACTCATCAGTAAGTAACGCTTAAGTAACCTGGCCCTCGAGTTCACTGACCCTCGAAAAGTTTCCTCCCTTTCTGCAGGCCTCCTAATGGCCAGATTGCTTTTAGGAACCTGTAGAACTCAAAACATATTATTCATTCATTCATTTTCTGTAACAGCTTAATCCTTACTAGGGTCACGGGTACCTGTAGCTACAGATGGGATGCAGGGTCTCCTCCTGGGCAGGGTACCAGCCCGCCACAGACTAAAACAGTCTAGAACCGGTGTTTACCATCAGAACTCAGAGTGTATCAGTAAACACTGATTTCAGTAAATATAACCGGTGTAAAACAGTCTAGAACCAGTGTTTACTCTCAGAACTCAGAGTGTTTCAGTAAATATAACCTGTGTAAAACAGTCTAGAACTGGTGTTTACTCTCAGAACTCAGAGTGTATCAGTAAACTCTGATTTAAGTAAATATAACCGGTGTAAAACAGTCTAGAACCGGTGTTTACACTCAGAACTCAGTGTATTAGTAAATTCTGATTTCAGTAAATTTAAACTGTGTAAAACAGTCTAGAACCGGTGTTGGTTCTCCTACACCATTTGCTGCTCTTTTTCTTGGCGCACCGCCTCTCAGCCGCTCTCTGGAGCCCCTCCATCCGTGGGTTTTCCCCTCCCACTTGTGGGCGGAGACTATCCTGAAAGTTCTCTGGGTTCAAAGATCTTGTGTTTTTCTGTTCCTTCTTTAATTATAGTAACTTTGGTTCTATGTGACACAGGAACACCAAACAAAGCTCAGCATGACGTCTGACACCTTGAGCACCAACACACGCCGGGATAACTTCCATATAAGGAGCTATTTTGCTGTATGACAACAATTAAATTTAATAGTCAATGAAAGCTAGAGTGAGAACAAACTTCAGTGCATGTCGTGTTTCTGATGTGAAAGTTAATTATTAGAATTATGAAGTGCATTATAATCCTTGTTGAATTTTCTTCAGTTTGCTCTGCACTAAACACTGGACCCAAATCATCTCTGAACATCTTTCCTTGACCCCACACACATACTGTTACAGCGGCATCCGAAGAAAAACAGTGCTGAATATGCCTCTTCTGCCCAATCTGGATCTGAAGAACGACCCGGTAAGACCATTTCTGCACAAATTCCAGAACCCTTTCATCTCCACTGCAGCTGCTGTGCCTGGACTATTGCATTTCCGAGATTATGCATGTTCACACACACAAGAATAAATAAAGTGGGTGTGGAGGAGGCCTTAATGTTTTTCTTTATACTGCAGAGAATGCAGAGTGATTGTGCAGCTTAAACCAGGCTGTTGCTTGATGGATGCCTTGATAGTTTAAGTGGTTGCCAGGGTGTTACTAGGTGGTTGCTAGGGCATTGCTAGATGTTTGCTATAATATTTGGGTGGTTGCTGGTGATGTTGCTAGGTGGTTGCTAGGTGGTTGCTAGGGTGTTGCTGGGGTGTTGCTAGGTGGTTGCTAGGGTGTTGCTAGGTGGTTACTTGGGTGTTACTAGGTGGTTGCTAGGTGGCCGCTATACCAGGAAATTGTTTAAGCTGCGCAGTCACTCAGTGTTTTCTTTATTAAAGAACCGTAGAACAACAGGTTCTCCATCGTGTCCTTAATCTATATACTGTACTGAGTGAAAGTCCATCTGAGAAAACTGTCCATAAAACCATTTATTTGTTAATTACATTTACATTACATTTACGGCATTTAGCTGACGCTCTTATCCAGAGCGACGTACATCAGTGCTCAAGCCCACATCTGTTTCTTAAACCTGTAAAACTAAACATCCACTATTCAACCAAGTTACTGCAGCTCAGTACACCTAAACAACACCTGTCAAACGATACCTAAGCAATACCTGTCAAAGAAAGTCAGAAGTTAAGACAAAAGTAAGGAAGGGATGGGCATAAGGTTTATGGGTTTTTTTGTGAAATAAGCAAGCGAATTGAGAGACATGGTAAGTCACCAAGGTACTCCTTGAAGAGGTGGGTCTTCAGATGATGCTTGAAGACAGCGAGGGACTCCACAGATCTGACTGGAAGAGAGAGTTCGTTCCACCACTGGGGTGCCGAGACTGAGAAGGGTCTTGACCAGACCTGGGCATTTTACAGCCCGTGTGCCACATACGGCCCTTTGGGTTTCCCGGTCCGGCTCGCGGTACGACAGTCAAATGAATGTCAAAAAAATCGATTCTCAGATACTAATCGATACTAACATTTAGTATCGAGTTTGATATCAATTAGCACTGGTATCGATATTAAAATGCCAGTTTTGTATCTGCCGGTTCATGGAAATCGCCAGCAGACTCCCCCGGTTACCTGGAGGACCCAACGTTTACATTACAGCGCGTTCGGGATTTAAAGGAGCGTGTCACTTTTTTTCCTTAGTAGAGAGCCACGGGGAGATTTGGGGCTTTGGAGGCCCGATGCTTTCTCCCTGACTCTCTACTGAGAAAAAAAAAGCGGCACGCACCTGTCACAGACCTAGCACCGCAAAATTTTACAGGGACCCTCAGCTTGCCAAGACCTAACGAACGAGGCCCCTCGTGAAGCTCTGCTCCGCAGAGAACCAGCGCAACGGCCCCTGAGCACACTTTAAATTATTTATTAAAAAGTTCCTCTATACCATCCTTAGTATTGGTATCGAATTTGAAATTTCAGTGTCGTGACAAGCCTAGTAGCAACTTATCAAAATATATAATTTACTGCTTTTTACAATCTGAGAAAATGAATATTGAGCAGAATTAAGTTCAATTTATTGTTGGTTCGGCCCTCCAACACAGTTCAGATTTTTCATGTGGCCCCCTGTAGAAATTAATTGCCCAGCCCTGGTGTAGAGGATGGGACTGAGGACACTAGTGTTGGTGGTGATGCTGGCTGAGGTCCTGTTACCAATCCTGACAGACTGAGGCCTGCCAGTCAAAAAGTCCAGGATCCAGTCACAGAGGGTGGGGTGCAGGCCAAGTGTGGTCAGTTTGTGGGGGAGTTTGTGGGGGATGACCGTGTTGAAGGTGGAGCTGTAATCAACAAAGAGCATCCTGATGTAAGAGTCTTTGTTTTCCAGATGGGAGAGGAATAGTGAAGGGCAGCAGTGGTGGTGTCTTCACTATTCCCTCTCCCACCTGTTGGGCCGGTAGGCATACTGCAGGGCGTCCAGAGTGTCTGGGATGTTGCTCTGGATGTGGGCCAGCACCACTCTCTCAAAGCACTTTGCGATGATTGGAGTGAGTGTTACTGGTCTGTAGTCATTCATGGTTGGAAGGAAAGTTCATTTGCATGCCAAACTTTGTATACTGGGAATATACCCTGAAGACTTTGTTGTGACTCAGAAGTAGTCACTGCTTATTGACTTAGGACTTTTACAAGCCAGAAGAATAATTGCATTGTTGTGGAGAAGTATGGATACACCTTCTACTCGTATGTGGACAAAGGATTTGATGACCTGTCTAGCTCTGAAGAGACTAACATATATTGTAAAAAAGAAAGATAAGAACTTCGCTCACTTATGGAATTCCTACATATGTTTTTTGGAAACTAATGATTTTTAATTGTGATTAATTTGAAATGTTCTGTAATGTTTGCACTGAAATGTTCTGTAATGTTTGACTTATGTGTTTGTTTGATTTGTTAGGATGTTTAAAGTGAATAAGAATTTCAATTAAAAACAAACAAACAAACAAACAAACAAACAAACAAACAAACAAACAAACAAAAAAAACCTTCTGACCATGATAAATTATGGAACGTCCTTAGAGAAATGGGCATACCCCTGAATTGCTCTAGTAAATAAACTCTACACTGAGGCACAGAGCCCCTGAAGGCTCCTACAAGAAAAGCTGAAGGACAGTGTTATGCCCGGTCAGCGGCTGCTAGAGGCCGCCATAGTCCAAATGATAGGTGGGACTTTTGTTTGGAAACGGTGTGTCAATGTGTCTGGTGTTCTCTTCAGTCAGCTGTCTTGTTGTTTCGTGCCGTGGCACATAGAGTTTGTTTGTTTTTTGCTCTTGTTGCCTGGTTTGCTATCTCTCCCTGTCACTCTACGTAGGTCACATCTGGATTGGGGGAGATGCACGTCAGTCCGTGAACGGCGGGCTGTTATGAACTTATTGGGTGAACTACGTGTGCAGGAGAGGATGTCCCGCATCCAGCTGTCAACTGATTGGCCAATCGGCGTTACAACACGTGATTGGCTACATGATCATCGGACGTCCCGCCTTCCGCCCTTTAAATTGGCGTTACAACGAAAAGAAAAGAGAGCGGAGAGCGAGAGGAGAAGGGAGAGAGAGAGAGACGAAGACGTGGAGAGGAGAAGAAAATACGAAAAGATACACCTTGGAAAAGACTTGGTTTGTTGCCTGTCCGTCTATGTGTGGTTTGTTCTTACTGTCTGTTCGGTGTCTTTGTGTTTATGTTTGGCTGTCCACTCGTGGGTGGGACAGACCATTTCGAGGGTGTTAAAGGTGTCGTCTAGTTTCTGTTTAGTGTGTTGTCTGTATATATGTTTGTATATACTTCTAAATACACCTTATTTATTCTAGATAAATCCTCTGTAAATAGTATCCTTTGTCTCTAGTGTCATTTTCACAACTGGGTTTTTCCCCCACCTACACCCAATCATACCCTTGACGTAACAATGAAGTTACAAAATTAGTAGGTCACATGGATCCACATCTCATTTGTCTACTACCTTGTTGCATTGCCATTGCAATGTTTACACTTTTTTTTTAACACTGTTTAAACTCATACTACATTCTGGACTCTCAACTACCTGCACTTTACTGTAACCCTGTTTACTGCCAGTACAGGAACCCTAATGACCAGTCAATGTTATAATTGTACAGTTGCTCATTGTGGGTTTTTTTATGCTTCTAACTGCCCGGTGCAATAAGAACATGATTCCAGTGCAACATCATATCCTCATGTGCACTAATAATACATGTGTATATAGAGTGCAATATTTTCATTATGGTAAACTAAGATTCACATCCCACTCACATTCCTGTAACACCGCTACATTGTCTGTTTACTGTTACACCACTACATTGTCTATTAAAATTGTAGTTTTCTGTGATCCCTGGTACTCGTTACATTCCAAGAGCTCCCACAAGTTGTAAAAAAACATGAATTTGTGATGTGGTAAAATGTCTTTTTTTTCTTTACCCTAAAATGCCTCCAATTATGCTCCTAAAACACTTTAATTTCATTTTAAACTCAGCCTACTTCATTACCCTTAAAAATGTAAAGATAAACTCAAGTTTCCACACTGGAAGCTATTCTGATACAGGAATGCTGGACTGCAGCTGCCAGAGATGCGTCACAGGGCAGCGGCCAATCAGCAGCAAGGAGAGATGAATAACATTTTCGGATTTGCTACTTTCAAACCTCCCGCCTCTACAGGGGTATTTCACCATCCCAAGATGCGCTTTTGGACGCAGTTGCTTTGTGTTCTCTTGACAGTAATAAAAAAATTTTATACTTATGTTACAAAATTAGTCAGTTTTATTTTTCTCAATAATTTAGCACAAATTGTATGAAAAATTATATATTGCCAAGAAAAAATGCAAAAAAAAAATGTGGAGGACATCTGCAGTTTCCGCAAATTAGTTCGGTTCAAAGAAAATATCCGTCTGAAGTCTGAACCTCGACTTCTTGAGTGTACACTGTAATCACACCTACAGTGTAATACTAAACACAAGAAGGTTTATGTACTGTCCACACTTGTCTATTTATTATTTGTTTGTTGTCTGCTGTCTGTTGTAACCTGCACTCTGTTGAATGTTGTATGTTGGTGTATGTTGCACTGTGGCCCATAGAGATATGTTGTCTCATCTCACTATGTACGTGTACAGAGCTGATGACAAGAAAGTAACCTTAAAGTTTGACCCTTAAATTATGTCCAGGTAATCTTCTTTGTTCGTGGACCGTGGACAGTGAGACCTTGATTTCTGAAGCCTCCAATTCTTTGCAGCTGTTTTTTTTTGTCATCTTGGGACTGAAGCAGACCTTTTGAACCAGTGCCCTCTCATCGGTTGGTGTCAGTTTGGACTTCCAGCCCGATTGTCTGAGGGTCTTGAGTGCCCCAGAATTTCAATGTTTCTGTACATTTGTCTGGATGGATGACCTTGGTACTCCTAGTTGCCTGGATATGGCTTCTAGAGAGTTTCCCACCTTCTGCAACTTTATAATTGTGGTTCTCAGATCTTCAGTGTTCTTTACCTTTCCTATGTTGGATCATGTAGAAATGAGGCCTCAACTCAGACTCTTTTATCCAGTTATGTGTGGACCACCTGAACAAATCAACTGTAATCAAGAACCAATAGAACACACCTGAATACCATTTGGGGATAATCCGCATTGTTGAAAACACAAAAATGCTGTATGTAAACTTTTGACCTGCTAATTTTGTGACTTCATTACTTGTATTGTGAATAAAACCCTTGAAAGTGAAAGTGAACACAATGAATGAAGAATTTTTAACAGGGAATGATAAATGAAAGAATTCCTTTCAGGTGTATGTAAAGTTTTGGGCCTGACTGTATGTGATCAAGGATAATAATACATTTAAAAGAAGCATATATTTGTAGAAGGGGTTTGTACTACCAGTACATCAGTGTTCGTAATACCAATACATTTTTTAACAGTAGCAATTATTACATGTGTGAATCCAATATTTATGTAATTTGGAGGGGAGTGTTAGGGGTTAACATGGCTATGATTACTAGTCATAAGTTATGATTAGTATACATTGTTTTAATTTGCCTGAAATGTGAATTCTGTTTTTATTTTATATTTTACTTTTTTATTAATTCTTGACAATGTGCTGCTTTCTGTGCAATTTTAAAAGCCACTATGGCTCTGTGCATCATTCTGGAATTGGCTAAAATGTCTTCATACTTCCTTTTTTACAATTTTCCAGATTCTTACAAACTCTGAGAGGCTGCACATGTATGTGACTTCCATGTATGTGTTAAGAGACCATTTTACATTAAATTTAACTTCAAAGTCTACAGATGATAAATGATGCTTTCACCAAAGTACCTTTCTGTGTTTCTACAGTCTAGGGGTGGCCAACCAGTCAGAGACCAAGAGCCACATTTTTTACTGTGTTACCGCAAAGAGCCACATCATACACATGG
>JBBJLS010031726.1:0-14451 GCA_037577275.1 Bryconaethiops microstoma
GGAACTCCTTTATCTAGAACTCCTTGTATCTTTAGACACTTTGCAGCCTGTCAGTAAAACATTTGTTCACATTTCTTCATTTAATTTCTTCAATATGTCAAATATAGTATTTTTGCGCCAATTAGGAGGTCCAAAGCAAAATATATAGAAATGTTGGGCAGCTTAAGTCCTTTGCACAGCACTGTATATTGGTGGAAATGCTGCTATAAAGGAAAAACTAAAAATCCAAATCCATAAGCTTTGTTAGCAAGAATCAGATATCTGTAACCCCTAAATCCACTCTTTAAAATGATAAAACTTTTAATGTGGGAAAACACAGGGCTTCTATTCCAGGCCCAGATTTTTCCACCACTTCCTGTTGGGGAAATCATTCAAACAAGGGCAGGTCATCCCTCATAAAAGAATGAAAGGTCTATTAGGTCAACATGGAAAATGTTGGGTTTTCCTGAGTGTCTGGAAATGTGTCCCGTTCCAGATAAGAACTCAGCGCAGGATGTTCACCTTTTCTACTGGATCAAAAAGCACAGGTAATGGAACAAGCTGTAATTCAGTTCAGGAGATTCAAAGTAATGGCTATAAGGTTTCTACAATGAGGAAACCAGCATTCAGATACGTCTCATATTGTTGTCTAATAATACATCCAATTCAAAGGTCTACACTCAATGCCTTTTGACTTTGTCTTCAAAAGCCTCTTTCCTCAAAAAGCATCTCCTCTCCTGATGCTCTGTCTACCATAAATCACACCCAATCTTCTATCTGAACAGGCTTACATTTTCTTACACTACACCCTACTTAATGATTTTAGCACTTGGAACTCTCCTCTGGTTCTCACACTGTCCTGAAACTTGAGTGTTTCCTTCAATTGTAATTCGTTTTGGATAAAAGCGTCCGCCAAATGAATGTAATGTAATGTAATGTGATGTAATGTGATTTGTAATCTCACTCTGTCTCAGCTGTCTTCAATTTACCTTCATGTATTTATACCCCTGTTTTCAGTTTGGCATTTGTTGTCCAACCAGGTTTCTCCCATTTCTTTCTCTTTTGCTTGTGTCTTGCTTTGTGTTTTTTCCTGGCTATGTTCCCTCATTTTTTGTAGTTTCTAGCTATTAGTTTTCTGAATATTTCTTGCATGATTTATGTTGTGTTTTTCTTTTATGAAATAAACTTCTTAGTTTGTACATGTACCCCATCTCCAGCCCTCCATACTTCTCATCGCAACATATTCATAAGCACAAACAAACATATTCAAAAAACATAACTGATATGGAAATGCTTGCATTACAAGTAAAATTTTATAAGCAAAAACAAGCAAAGTAGAGCATAAACAAAGTAAAATGACATAAAGCACATACAGAATCAGAATCAGAAAACTGATCCCAGAGGAAACTGCTTAACAGCGTGGAAAGCAGCATTCAGATACTTTTCATTTTGTTGTTTAATTAACTTTCAGTGCATTTATTCTGTCACGGTTCTGGTAAACGCCCGCTAGAGGGCGCTAGCGGACTTTGGACTGGCCTTATCGGCCCCTTAGGCGTGGCATCTTCTAGCCAGCATTTAAGATTAAGTCATTTCAGCCGGCTAGAGCCATGCATAATTAACTCAATGCCCTCATTGGTTCCTGGTGGTCCCTCTTTTGTATTTAAGTTCACCCCCGTTTTAGTCCTTATCATGGGAGCATACTGATTTCTAGGTTCGACTCAGTTCTCACTTGTATCCCTGCCTTTTGATTGGCCCTCGTGCCTCTTTTTGTTCCCTTTGTTTTCCTTAAATAAACCCCAATCCGTGGACGTCTGCGTTTCTGCCTCATACCTGTCTCCCGGACGTGACTCCCACGTGACATATCCACGTCAAACGTCCACTCATAACGTCTTTTGACTTTGTGTTCATAAACATGATTAAAAATGAAAAAAAAAACCACCTCATGAATGGATGAGGGATTATGTGTTGAAATGAACACTGACATTTGCTCACAAGTCTTTTCTTCATCTCGTCATGAGAAATAAGGAGCTGAACAAAAAATCAACTTAAGACAGACGTTCTTCTGCTGATCTCATCGGTTCTCAGTTTCTTCTCTTTAACACCTTATGGATCAAAACTGTTGGACTTTGGTAGTCAAGATTGGAATTTAATCAGTAAGACAAATTTCAGATGTTTTGTAAGAATCCAAGTTTTCTTCTGGATCTTCTGGTGGATCTGAAGATCTGACGATCTGAGCTGAATAAAGATCAGAGCAGTGAGAGAAAAGAAATTTGATTTGAAGATCTTAAACAGGAGAAAACAAAGAAAAGAACTAATTTTCCTCTGGGAAAGACTCATATCTGACAAAAAAGTTTTTTAAAAATATATTTATTATACAACTGAGCCTATCTTTATCATTCCCGTATTGTAAAAGAGCCCCAGCTGTCCCCAGTTCTTTTTAAAGACTTCGATTATGGTAAAAGATGTGACAGTTAACTGAAGCGTATGACATTTACAGCAAATTAATGGTCTAAAGTCTATAAAATTTTAATACGTTTCCTTTGTGAAAACACATTTTCTGTCTGGTTAATATTTACAGTGTTGTGCCAGGTTTCCTTTTGGTGTCATTTTAAGGGAAGAAAACAGATCAGATCAGTCCAAACAAAACTCGCTGCGTCAGATTTGTGAGATAAGTATGCATTACAATAACAGCACTCAGGAAACAGGGCTTCATTACCTTTATTAATGCTCATGTAAATATTGTCTGATAGCATGATATACTCTGAAAACACTGCGTTTCTCAGTCCAGGTCCAGAAAGGAAAACCCTGTGTGAGGAAAATGCCTCCCAAAGACTTTGTTCTAGTTTTACTATCTGAACCTGGATTTTCCACCTCAGGCCTGAACACTGAAGCATCTGATCTAATGCACTTCTTTCAGCTCACTAAAGGGCTTGTTGCTGAGTTGATAAATCGATCAAGAATGGAAGAGCAGGACGAAGAAAACATCAAAGTACGCAGGACAAGGATACTGTGAACAAAAAGGATACTGTGAACAAAAAGGATACTGTGAACAAATGTGTGAATAATAGTGAATGGGATCCGTGTGAAGGCCATGTTATAGGGCTGAGAACACAGGCATATCGCAGGTTTAAGTATACATCAGTATGAGTAACTACTCCATGGCTGCTGTGCTGAAATACCGGCATTTCATGTATTTTATTGCAGTATCTCTACAGAAATAAGTTTTTTTTTTAATTAATGCTATAGAAGCATCATCAAAATCATCATCATAATCACAACAGCAACAGCAACAACCACCACCACCACGGTAGATGGAGTCCCAATTTTTACACTTTAAAATTTATGTTGTTTCAGTATTGGACATGGAAAAATATAGCATATTGTCATTGGCCCACTATTGCCATATTAGTGTAGTTCAATATATATGTTAGTTTAATATAGTGACGGTCCCAGCAGAGCCGGTACGGTGGAGGCAGTGTGGCCCCACAAGGCATTTGCCTTGGGTGACTGACAAAGTAAACGAATGAAATACATACATTATGTCTATCTTTTTTATACCCTTTCCTCTGCATTTCTATCACTCTCCCATTCACAGAGCTGTTCCTGGACTAGTTCTGCCACTGTGGACCAATCCAGGACCAAATCTACCATTGTGGGCCAGTTCGGGACATGTTAACACTGTGGGCCAGTTTGGGACCAGATCTACAACCATGGGCCAGTTCAGAACCAGATCCAAGACTGTGGACCAGTTCAGGACCAAAACGGGCCAGTTCTTGCAGTTCTTTCTGCAAAGCTGCTTCACTGAAGAATCATATCATAAGCTGTAGTTACGTGACTTCATGGCCTTCCTGTCTCATTAGGTTTGCTATTAATGTTCCTCTGAATAAAGCCATACTGTGTCCACACACTTGGCCTGACTGCTGTAGCTGCTCTTATCTCTACAATAGCAAATGAGTCACAAACAGAACACAGGAACTTGCAAACCCTTCTAACAGTCTATTATTTACCGGACCTTCATAGCTACTGCCACGTAAGTGTTAAGTGAATTGAATTATAGCAACAGGCATAAATGTACAAATAAACACAAACTCATTTGAAACTCTTAAATGCAGATTCATGATTCAAAGAGTAATCGCAGCTATATTCAGCTGGAACCACAAAAAAAAAAAAAAAAAACCCACACTGAATCCAGAGTACACACATGCAAGAACATCATGGACATATAAAGCACTGTCTACTCTCTTTTAGTCTCTTTTCTCACTTTTCTCTTCTCTCTTACTGGAAAACACGGACCAGGAACCAGTTTACAGCCACCCTGTTCCTGTGCTGTTCTCTGAACATCTGCAGATTTAGAGAAAAACGAGAAAACGAGGCTCCAGGTCCATTTCTGGTACGCTTTCCAAGGAAAAGAGTGAGAGATTAGAAAACGGGAAGTAAAACAGGCAGAGACGGAGGGAAACGGTCCGAGACGGAGATGATGGAGGGAGAGAGGGATGCATGGAGGTTTCCAGACAACTGTAGCAGAAACAACCTGGCAGTAAATCTGTGATCTCCTCCACATTAGCACAGTAAAAGGTGGGAGGACAGGAAGCGGGGGGGGGGGCGAGGGGGAGGGGGTCGATCACACTGACTTGTCGGCCAAAAGTTTGCATATTTCTCCTCCTAAACGCGTAACGTCCGACACCCGGCTGCAGCCAGAACTCAAACGAGGCGGCGAAGCTGCAAACATCTGCTTTTAAACTTCTGACGCCGACGCGACGTTTTGACCTTTTTAATATGAGCGTGGGAGAACAGACAAGAGTTATTTTGGCTGACAGGCACATTCCCAGCTGAAACTTACACCAAGACTCAAAGCTAAACGTTGCATTGAGAGAGAGAGAGAGAGAGAGAGAGAGAGAGAGAGAGAGAGAGAGAGACCTGGGAAGGTAAAGTGTAGCAAACAGAAGAACTTTAGGTTCTGTGAGTCTGTACAGGAATAAAGAGCACCTCTCACTACTGCCAGACTCGTTATTTACGTTTCCAGTGGTTACCAGACGCTTTTATCCAAAGTGACTTCCATTCCCTGCGCTGAAGGTAGGATTCGAACCCATGACCTCTTGGTCCAGAGGCAAGTTTCCTACCCACTAGGCTCCACCAGCCACCAGTTATTTGTTACATACACAGATATGCAAGTACAACAGTGCAGGCCTGAAAATAAAAGGCCATTTTACCTACAAATGCAAGTTTTCTGACAACAGAGCTGCACGATATGGACAAAATTTCAGTATTGCAATTATACTGCTATATACTTAGATTGTAATCTCTTTCAATATCTCATATAATTACTTTTCTAGACTTAGAGAGGCTCAAAGTATCAATATTTTACATTCATGCCCCATCTATACAGTCCACAAACAGAAACGAAGCTAGACAACCCTGTTTTCAAATCATGCTGCTTTATCTGAAGCCATGAGGTGGATGTAGTCAATGCAGCCCAAATCAGTATCATACACACCGCAGGCCTGAACACAGTCATTTCCTTTGGTGTGTTTGTAGATTACAGCGTGTCACAGAGTGTCAGAAACTGCATAAACAAGTTTATTAGTGTTTACTAAAGAGCTGGAAGCGGTTTGAAGTCACAGCTAGAGGTGGACGTTTAGCTTTTCTCTGAACTGCCGCTTTAAGAGTGAGGGCGGGTCTGAGATCCAACAGGAAGGAAAAGCCCAGGCTCCCTCCAGTGAGACAGACATGTTTGTGTGTGTGTGTGTGTGGGGGGGGGGGGGTGTAGGACCACCCCACTCCAACCTCTCCACCGTGTGTGTGTTTGGGGGGGGGGGGGATGGGGGGGGGGTTGAGGTAGAAAAAGGAAAGACAGTATAGATAAAGAGACTAAAAAGACAGATACAAGGAGTAGAAAAAGGGAAATAAAGAGGACATGAAAGAAGGAACTGAATATGAGAAAGAGGAAAATAATAGACAGAAAGGGGGTAAGAAAGAAAAAGACAGAAAAAAGAAGGACTGACTGACATAAAAAGAGTAAGAAGGAAAATGAGAGAAAAGTATGAATGACAGAGCAAGATAGAGTGAGAGAGAGAAAAGAGAGAAAGAGAAATAACAGAGAAGGAAGACAGAAAGAAAGACAGACAGAAAGACAGACAGAAAGACAGACAGAAAGACAGACAGAAAGACAGACAGAAAGGAAGAAAGACAGAAAGGAAGAAAGACAGAAAGAAAGAAAGAAAGACAGAAAGACAGAAAAACAGACAGAAAAAGAAAGAAAGACAGAAAGACAGACAGACCAGTCAGCGAGAGAGTCCGTGTTTCCGCTGAGGTCTTCCTCTGCTCTGTGAGTGAGTGAGACTGAAAGGAGGGACGGAGTCTCCGTGGTGAGAAAACAGCGTCCTTAAGCAGATAAACCTCACGGGCCTCAGAGGAACAAGTCAGGACGGCCTCGGTGAGGCAGAGGTGCTCCGGGGCCCCCCGGCGTCCCCCCCGCACCCCCACCCGCCCACAGCCGAGCGGGATCTGTTGTGCAAGACCCGAGGGAGAACCACTCCAGAGATCCAGAGCCAGACATGATCGGAATGTCTCGAGTCAACACCACGTCACCGCTCTCCTCCAGGACTCCACTACGTTGGCCTCCAGCGGAGAGGAGGGACGTCCCACATCTGGCCACATCTGAAGAACCGGCCTCGTCCTCAGAGAGGCGCAGATGAGAGTCCCCTGCAGAGGAAGCGTCTGTAATTACCGGCTTTTTCCCCACTTGTCTGATCTCAGACAGCCACTCGGGTGAGAAAGATTCCTCCAGTTAATCTGAGGAAGGAGCCTCTCTGGACTGGGACCCACCCAGCCGGACCACCAGGTCACAGCCACTGATAACGGGGCGAACGGCCCTAAAGCTCCAGTACCACGGTTACAGAGGGCGGTTTTAATAAAAAGATGACAACATGCATTGTGATAAATATTTCAGCAATTTAATTATTAATTAATTAGTAGTAATATTAATTTGACTACTTCTAGTAGTAGTGACTAAATATTGCTTGCATTAATAAATAATAACAAAAACAATAACAACTACGATTAAGAATAACAATATCAACAAAAAAACAATAACACTGCAGTGACTAATACTATAATACTTTAATGCTTGCATTGACATACAACACTACTACTACTACAATTATCATTACAAAAACAACAAACTCCTACTACAATTACTAATACCGTGACTGATATTTTATTGCTTGTAATAATAACAAAACCATCTATTACTACTACTACTACAACAATAATAATAATAATAATAATAATAATAAACAATAACACTGCAGTTATTAATACTGTAATACTTTAATGCTTGCACTCACATACAACACTACCAATACTACTCATTACAACAACAAAACAACTGCTACTTTTACTACTCTTATTACATTACCAACAACAAACCATCAACATTACAGTGATTAATACTAAAGTACTGCTCTTATCATTACAACAATTACTGCTACAGTGACAAATTATAATATTTTACTGCTTGCATCAGCAAATACAAGAACTGCTCCTACTTGCTACTATTACTTACTGCTACTACTGCTACTACTACTACTACTACTAATACTACTACTAATAATAATACTAATAATGTCAAAGAATTCTCCTTAGATAGCACAATGATTTTTAATCATTTAGTGTGTTAATACAGAATTAAAGTGATGCGTGTGTCAAAAAAATTGCGATTGGTTAGAGGCACATTTGCATATTGTAATTCAAAAGTAAATAAAAATGAATATACAATGTATAAAGAAGTTACGGCCTGTTGTCAGGGCTCAGTGAGAGGTCTCCCAGTCCTGCCGTGCTGAGGTAGCAGTTCTCCTACTGGGTGTTCTAATAAATCGAGGTCTTCATGTAATCCAACAAAAGACTCATTTTTAACCTCTAAAGGTGTTGGTGAATCGATGCATGAGTGGGCGGGGCTAAACTGCTGTAGCCAGAATAAGAGATATATTTAAATGTGTTGCTTTTGTGATGTCACAAAAACTACAAATTGAAAACAGGCTGGTTTTGTAGCTTATTTTCCTTATTTTCATGTATGGCTAGGGGAGCAAATGTACCACTTGAAACAATATTTACAGACTTTGTCTTTTTAATTTCAGAAAAGTGATGATATGTGCCCTTTAATAGAATGAAAGGCATCAGAATCACAACAGTAGCAGTAAAATCTCAATACTGATATTCCGCGCAAATCATGCGGCTCTAGTTATTACTATGAATGATCTTTTCGCTATGAATTATATAAAGCTTTGTGTTTATTTTTTACAAATTTGATACTGCTTCCATACTTCCTGCTGGACATTTTCAAGGTACAATGGAAGTCTTGAGAGGAACAACCTATAAAAAGGCACCAGAAACTCTTTTAATTGCAGAAAAACGGTGACATGAGCCCTTTAAAAGACAAACAGGGCGCTGGACAGTCAGCTGTGAGCTGGGTCTCATCTCTACACACTTCTCCTGCAAAACTGCAGCTCCAGTGAAGAGCAGGCAAACAAGTGGCATGTTCAAACACGAGCATTAAACTCCCGGCTGTAGACGTGGGAGTGACCGCGGAGAATGGAGGGTGACGTAATCCTCTGGAAACTCCAGCGATCCTCACCCGCGCTGTAGATGTTTGTGGCAGGCCGGCAGATTAGACGCCTAATAAGGGAGCAGGCAAAAGGTGAATTAAAAATAGCGCCATAATCCACGCCACTGCATTCGGCAGAAACTGAGGAGACCCGGCACCTTTCGGCACCTTCGGATTCACTCAGGAGAGTCAGGCCAGAGCTCAGTTTCCTCACTTGTGAAATATAGAGCAAGGTTGGGTTTTGTTTGACTTTTGAACAATTCAAATTCCGGTTCTGTTTACCTGTTTACATTTCTTATCGATTCCCCGTTTCAATGTCCAAGCAGCAACTAACTAAAACAGTAAAGCATTCAGACTCATCTACACCTTCCGAATCACTCATGAGAGTCCAGACCAGCACTTTTCTTCACTTTAGGAAATAAAGAATAGTGTTGGGTATTGTTTGAATTTTTTTTAAATTCCAGTTCTGGTTCTGCTTATTGAGTCTCTCTCTTATCGATCCCCCATTACCACTCCATTAAGGTAAAAAAAAAAACAAAAAAAAAAAACATAAAATGTTTAGAAAACAAAAACTATCTTGACTGTGTACATTCAGAATGTCCCAGCAGCAACAGGAGTAAAAAACTAAAATACTGAAGTGCTCAGACTTATCTACACCTTCTGAATCACTCAGGACAGTCCAGACCAGCACTTTTCTTGACCTTTTAAAATAAATAGTAGGATTGGGTATCGTTTCAATTTGATCAATTCTGATTCTTGTTTTGCTTCTTGAGTCCATTTCTTATAAATTTCCTATTTCGATTCCATAAAAATAAAACAAGTGCAGGCACTTGTTTAGAAATCTAAAACTATTGCGATTCTGCACCATCACACTGTCGCAGCAGCAACAGGAGTAAAAAACTAACAAAAATACTAAAGTGTTCAGACTTACCTACACCTTCTGAATCACTCAGGAGTGTCCAGCCACGCCCCAGCATTCAGAACAAAGAGGGACACATGAAGAATCGAGACACAACCACTGCCTTTACTCCACAGGCCCACAGCGTTAGAAGCAGCGTCATTAAAAGGCCCAAAATACAGAAAGACTCTTTTTCCCTCACTTAAATTCAGAACAGGGATGGCTGGTGGTAGCCTAGTGGGGAGGACACCTGCCTCTGGACCTTCAGCAAACCACCACTGGGTTGCTGAGCAAGACCCTTAACCCCAAGCTGATACTGCTCATCAATACTCAGCTTACTAAGGCTGCACAGTATCTCATTATCACGGTGTCTGTCTCTACAATACTGATATCACAAAAAGCTGCAATATGCAAATGAGCCTCTAACCAATCAGTGTTTCTGACAGGGTGACCAATCACAGCTCCAGGTGAGTTACCAGGTGTTCTGATGAATCGAGGTCGTCGTGTAATTCAATAAAGGTCTAATTATTTTGGGCGATCTTTAAACATTAAAATTAATGATTGGCTGAAGTGTTAAAGGGCCCATAATCTACATATTAATATGAACCAAAAATACAATTATAATATAATAAATATAATAACGTAATTCACTATAATTCATTCGTACGTGACCCTATCCCTCCTCTGTTTATTCCTTAGGCTGTTTCTATTACTGTGGCTTTAAGACAGATAAATGTAAATGTGCTCTGTTCTGATTGGCTGACCTGTATTGCAGCTCATTCGGAAGGCATTATGGGGCTGAACCCTTCAGACAGAGTGGGCGGAGCTAAAGTGCTGCAGGCTGGATAAGGAGATACATGGAAATTTGATGGTTTTGTGACTTCACAAAAAGTCGAATTTGAGATCGGGATATTTTGCAGCTTAATTACCACGTACATACTAGGGAAGTGAAAATTGAAACTTCACGAATATTTCTGTACTTTAAGCCTAATTTCAAGTGAAGAAACGGGTTTTTAATATACTGAAACGCAGTTGCAGTGCTTATGATTTATACACATTGTGCAGCTTTAATATGAAGCTAAAACACAAGAGGTCTGTCTCTTCTTTAACGTGTACTTTAAACTGTTGCTCTTTTTGGAAAAATAAATGTATAAATATGTTTTTGGTGGATATGATTCCTGTTTAACGGTGATCAAAACAGCCAAAGAGGAGAAAAAAACTGGCACTTTAAAGTGTTTCTCTTTTGGAAATAAAGTTATAAATAAAGTTATAAATGTGATTTGGGGGGAATATAAACCCTGTTGTTCTGTAAACCAGCTGAAGGAGAGAAAAGTTCTACCCCGTGTGAGGATCGAACTCACGACCTTCAGATTATGAGACTGACGCGCTACCTACTGCACTGTCAGCCCTGTGCACTAACTCTCCCCAAACGGAGCAGTGCCTCATAAATACATACACACTATGTGGACAAAAGTATTGGGACACTCCTCTTTTACAGGGTTTGGTCAAGGGTCAATACTGGCTGTTTCCAAAGGGGGCACTAAGGAGCTATAATTATTTCTTCTTCTCCTATAAAAGGGGCTTAGGAAGCTAGACTAGAGGACCAGAAACAAACTAGTTAATGAAACCCATGTGCGGCGCCAGAGAGTTCCTTGAGCCTGTGAGTACCCGCTATGTTACCCTTATACTATAGGATATATCTTTAGTATTATTAATGGGTAATCCACCTGCTGTGTGGATCAGGTGGGTTTTATTTGTTTGTATTTAAGTTTGTCTGGATTGTGGAGTATTCTTGCCACGGGAAGGGCCTGCTTGTCATCGGCCACTGGGAGAGAGAAGTGCCAGCACTGGATCATTCATTTTCCAAGGAACACCGTGCAGGATAACCTCCGGGACTAAAGAGTCGGGGCCGGTAGGCCTATAGAGACTACTAAGTCTAACACAGACAAACTTGAGAGACTGTTCTATACTCACTGTTGTATATATGGACTGGGTGGGGTGGCTGTGGGGGAAATGTGTAAATGTGTCTGTTTTTGTATAATACACGGTATGAAGGTAATGGCATGTGTTGGTGGGTTTTTTCCCTGTACCTTCAGAGTAGTTAACGGCCTTACCGCTTTTAAATAAAGTTGGACACACCAAAATCATAACTCACCTAATTCACACCACTGACAAAATACCTGTACGAAAGAAAGGATATCCGGTACCTGTACATAAACAGTATATTGTGGAGGAGGAAATCAACCAGATGCTGTCACAAGGGATTATCCGTCCATCCATCTCTCCATGGGCATCCCCTGTGGTTTTGGTAAAGAAGAAAGATGGCGGAACCGCTTCTGTGTGGACTTTCGAGCCCTGAACCGTAAAACACCGCTGGACGGTTTTCCCATGCCACAAGTACATGAGATACTAGAATCCCTGTACGGGGCCGCTTTCTTTAGTACCCTAGACCTGAGAAGTGGTTATTGGCAGGTAGAGATGAGTCCAGAAAGCCTCTCCAAAAGAGCGTTCATCACTAAACACAATCAGTTATGAGTTCCTTCGTCTTCCTTTTGGACTTAAGAATGCCACAGCCACCTTTCAGAGACTCATGACCATTGTACTGTCAGATGTTATTGGCAAATCCTGTTTTGGGTATATTGATGACATAGTGGTGTATTCAAGAGACCTCAACACCCACCTCAAACATCTACAGCAGGTATTTTCCCTGCTGGAAGCTGCTGGCCTCACACGCAATCTTAAGAAATGTAATTTGTGTCAGAGATCTCTTTCTTTCTTAGGTCATATAATATCAGTAGAAGGGATTAGAACAGAGCCGGCCAAGGTGGAGGCTATCCAGTCATATCCCATCCCACGTAACATCATTTAAGTGCAGCGTTTTTTAGGTCTTGCAGGCTGGTACCATTGGTTCATCCCACATTTCTCAGAGCGTGCCGCTCCTTTGCACGCCCTCAAGAAAAAAGGAGCATTGTGGACGTGGACTACAGAATGCCAAGCTGCCTTCGATGACATTAAGCAGGCTCTGCAAAGGTCGCCTGTGTTAACACCCCCATATTTTAGTCCACCTTTCATAGTCCAGACCGACGCCAGCAATGTGGGACTTGGAGCAGTACTTACGCAAGATCACGATGACTGAGAGCATGTGGTGCCCTATGCGTCCCGGCTGCTCCAATGGGCCGAGGATAAATACTCCGCCTCAGAAAAGGAATGCCTGGCGGTAGTGTGGGCTGTGGAAAAGTGGAGGCTATATCTGGAGGGTAAACCATTCACGGTTATCACTGATCATGCCGCACTAACTTGGGTTTTTAACCAGCCAAACCCATCCTCCCGTCTCACCAGGTGGGTACTCAGACTTCAGACATGCGAGTACGTAGTACAATACCGGAAGGGTCAGTGCCAAACCATGCCTGATGCCCTATCTCGCAGCTGCGAAGAAGACACCACCACTGTGCAACTGGCCGTACACCAGGGCATGTGCCAGAAATAGGACCTGCCACAGGACTGGGACGAGATTGAGAAACTGCAAAAAATGGATAAGGGGCTACAACCTCTCTGGATAGAAGCTGAAACCACTAATCCTGATATAAGTCGAATCAATTTCTGTGTGATAAATAACTACCTGTACAGGAAGATTCCCAAGCAGGATGAAGGTAGCCAACTGCAGTTGGTTGTTCCTACACCTTTGTGGGTGCAGTACCTCCAGTATGCCCACAACAATCCTCTTAGTGGTCATTTAGGAAGGATGAAGACCCTCAGGAGACTGTTAGAAGTGGCGTACTGGCCTGAGATCTTCACAGATGTTTGGGAGCACTGTAAGAACTGTTCCACGTGTCAGGTCTACAAACCCTGCATCAGTAAACTTGCTGGCCTACTACAGAGCACTCCAGTAGTGGAGCCAGGTTATACGTTGGGGGTAGACTTGATGGGGCCCTTTCCTCAGTCCTTCTACAATAGTCCTTTGGTAGTTGTGGACTATTGTAGTAAATGGATGGAGTTATTTCCTCTGCGGTCGGCATCAGCTTCTGTTATTGCCAACGTTTTAACAAAGGAGATTTTCACCAGGTGGGGTACTCCGGCTTACCTTGTGTCTGACAGGGGACCACAGTTTACGTCACGTCTCCTCAATTCCATCTGCCATCAGTGGGGGATATACAGAAACTCACCACTGCTTATCATCCGCAAACTAACATAACCGAGCGAATCAATCGAACTTTAAAATGTATGATAAGCACTGGGACCAATGGCTACCTGAGTTCCGTTTTGCTATTAATTCTGCCTGGCAGGAGAGTACCGGATACACCCCTGCTGAGGTGGCTCTGGGAAGAAAATTGAAAGGTCCTCTGGAGCGAATGCTTTATAAAAACATCCCCCCAGATCATCCAGCTTATGCAAGAGTGGGAAAGCAGGAGCCATTGGTACAAGCAGTGCGAAGCAATGTGGCAAGGGCCCAAGAGCGTCAACAAAGATAATACAACGCTCGACGCCATGATGTCACATATACAGAGGGCGAGATGGTGTGGGTGCGAGCTTAGCCTGAAAGTAAGTCCAAGCAATCTTTTACAGCCAAGCTTGCCCCTAAGTGGACGGGACCGGCCAAGGTAATAAAGGTTTTAAATGGTCTTAATTATAAAGTAGGTCTCCTAGGTCACTCCGGGACTATGACAGTGCACGTGGCCAATATGAAACCTTTTTATGGGATGATCGCCTCCTCTTCTGAGGGGGGGAGGGGAGTGTAACAGTAAGAGTCAATACTGGCTGTTTCCAAAGGGGGCACTAAGGAGCCATAGTTATTTCTTCTTCTCCTATAAAAGGGATTTAGGAAGCTAGACTAGAGGACCAGCAACAGCAACAAACTCTAGTTAAAGAAACCCATGTGCGGCGCCAGAGAGTTCCTCGAGCCTGTGAGTACCCGCTATGTTACCCTTATACTATAGGATATATCTTTAGTATTATTAATGGGTAATCCACCTGC
>JBBJLS010031755.1:0-14450 GCA_037577275.1 Bryconaethiops microstoma
TATATACATTGAAAGATTATGGCAAAAATTATTATATTATTACTAATATCTCATGCTGTGCATCATCTTATTAAAGCCATATCCCACTTGAGGGTGTAGGTTTCAGTGATTTCATTGTGGTTAAGTTTTAGGCTATACCCTTATATGTGGTAAAATCACTATAATGCCCAGTGGTTTAGTGTTTTAATGTAAACCGCAGTACATTTAACTGTGTACTATAATGGAACCTCAGAAGAGTCACATTAAATTATGTGGGTGGAGAATGGATTGGTCGATTGCTTTTTAACACTTTTGACACGCTATGACAAACCCATAGGAAGTCTTAGTAGAACTTAATAGCCATAATGCCGCTTACAGTGATGTCTGGATTCAGCACAGTTTCATTGTTCCAGTTTAGCTATCATTGAATAAATGCAGCAGTGGCTGATTTTGTGTTATTGTAAGGTTAGTAGGTTTACTATGTGCCTGGTGTGATATATCAGATCTACCATTATAATTCATTTGTGGTTATAATATTTTGGTGTATATTTGTTATTATTATTAGTTTTTTAACACCTGATGTTTATGAGAAATATCACAACTTCAAAACCACTCAAACCACTCACACATGCACTCATTACCGGTATCACTTTCCCAACAATATCATTCACCTCATCATATGTCCACCAGTATACATATATATATATATATATATATATATATACACTCAAAACATCTTTCAGTTTTGGACTTGAGTATGTGGACATGTACCATGTGCACTTGCGTGGAGTTGGTCCTGATTTGCCACTATAACAGCGCCCACTTGTCTGGAAAGACTATTCACTAGATATTGGGACTCGGCTGCAGGAATGCTCTTCCATTTAGCCACAAGACCATTAGTGAGATCAGCATTGATGCTGGTCTGCAGTTAATGTTCATGTTCATCCCAAAGGTGTTGGATGGGATTGAGGTCATGGCTTTGTGAAGAACAATCAAGTTTCTTCACTACCAAACTCCACAAGCCTTTATCTTATTGACTTTGCTTTGTTCGTAGGGGCATTGTCATGCTGAAACAGGAGGCCTTCCAAGTTCTGCTCCACCAAACATTACAATCTGCACAGATGTATGATCTACCAAAACAGATTTGTCCACCAGTCTGCTCCAGATTCCAGTGGTACACTTTACACCTTTACAGTGGTTACTTGGCACTGCGCATGATTATCTTAGGCTTAAAACCAAACCTCATTGAAACCTAATTCACAAAGCTCATGCTGAACAGTTCTTGTGCTGATGTTGCTTGTACAGGTTGTTTGAAACTGAGACAGCTGAGAGCGATTTTTTTATCCTACATGCTTTAGCACTCATTATGTGTCCTACTTCTTCATGGCTGAGCAGTTTCTTTGTTGTTGATTTTATTCACCTTTTATCCATGAATGTGCTTGAAATAGCAAAGCCCAATAACAACAAGGGATATTTACATATGCTTGACCATGAGGCAATTACTAGTGAATAGAATTTTTTGCCTTTTGATTACAAAAGGCAAAAAAATCATACAAATCACTTTTACCAGGGTTGGCACAATACCACTTTTTCAGGTCTAATACTGATACCACAACCTCAAGTATCTGCCAGTACCGATACCAGTCCCTCTCAACAACTAAGCTGTTAACATAACATTCATACACTATTTGGTTGCAGGAGAATGTTTTTTAATTAATAAACATACTACATGCACTATGTAGGGAGTATGTTCCTCAAAGTTTAATTAAGCATTTACATGATAGTTCATGCTTTTTCAATGGTTTTGGCTCATAGTGGATCAATACCAATACTGATTACACAGGTCAACAGGTCAAAATCATCAGAGATATGTTTATGTGGGGTTTGTAGTGTTTTTCATGCTGATTTCAAATCTCTGTTTAGTTTTTCCCTAGCACGTACAGTTTTGGTGATGAAGCTAGTGGTATAATTAGCATATAATAATCATATACTAAGCGTTTTTGAAGAAACAGTTTTAGCTGACTGACACTGATCATTATATCTATGCCACAGTGTGCACCTATCTGACTTCGCACTGAACATATTGAAACAGTTACTTGATTGGTGCTTTTTTATTAAACCGCATGCAAATCTATTACAAATCTAATATTACTCATAATTCAAAAAGTTGATGTGACTGAAAAAAACTGAAAGCAGATCTGAAATCAGCATGAAAAAAAACGGTTTAGAAAAGTGTCTTGTGGTTTCTGATGATTACAAAAAAAATTTTTTTTGTTGACCTGTGTTATTTATTTATAAAAATTACAACATTTTGGTCTTAGACCTTCATCGGGTAAAATTTACCTGATTAAGGTCTAAGACCGAAACGTTGTCATTTTTTAAAATAAATAATTGCTTGCGATGTGGCTAATTTCCTAATTAGCCACATCAACCAATGCACTGAAATTTAAATGAAATTCACTTACAATTCACTACAAATTCCCTTCTCCTATAAAGTTACTTGGAGACACGAGGTTTTGTCCTGACAGTGTCAAAATGCTACCAGACGCTAGAGATTATTGCATAGAAGATCGGGGTAGCATTAAAAACAAAAGCTTTACTCTCATCTATGAACGCAGTTAATCTCATTTCACATTGGCACTTGGGTAATAGCACTCTATTAAGAGACTCTGTTATTAGGCTAATTCAGCCAACTGAGCAAACGAAATGCTGTCAACAGTGCAACAGCACTACCATAAATAACCGTAACCACACACACACACACACACTCACACAAGCAAACACAGGATGCTGGGTGAGACATCAGAACAGACTGTAGAGGAAAGAGTAGTGAGAAACTGTTTCACCAGAAATAATCTATTTTAGAAGCAAAAGTACCTTAAAAGATATTTTGTGCTGGGTAAACTACTTAAAATACAAATGCTAAAATAAATCAAAATGAACATACAAACGAAGTCATCTGTAAAATACCACTTCTGCACTTATACTACATATACATACTCTAAACGACTTATTATTTTGTACATCAGCAAAATATAATCAGGTTTTCCACTAGGGACTGTAATCGAATATCTCTCAGAATTCATCACAACAGTGATGAAACCCATAACGAAACGGGTTCAGAACCTCTCTTTTCGTAGGCAACACAAATAGGTAGTACTGGAGGTAAGGAGGGGGTACTGTGAGGACAGGTACAAAATTATGCACAACTGGACACTGCTGGGGACTGACAAAGTATCACTGCATTTTGATTCAGTTTGAAGTGAGCATGTTTAAAGTACAATATTTGATTAACTTTATAATAAAATAAAAGGTCCATGTTAAAAAAAATTACAGTAATAAATATAACCACAAATAGGTAATTCTGCACTGTAGTAAGTCAGAATGTACTAACAAAAACTTGTGTGGTGACAAAACTGGTTTTAAATGGGTTAAGCATTTCTGAGAAATGGAAACTGATACTATGTATGGATAACCACCATAACCACTTAATTGAGGATCAATTATCAGTGCATTTATATATGTGTGTGTGTGTGTGTGTGTATCATACACACATGTGGCAGTATACATATTATGTAGTGTATGTATGATGTATACATACACACACAGTAACCACATGACTGAATGCAGTTCTGATGGTTGTGCACTTTTTTTTTTTTTTTACATACTATTTAGTGTGGTAGTTTGGGAAGCAGTCTAAGAATTTCCCAGTTAAGCCTAAAGTCAAGCCTGTTCGACAAGAAAACCGCTTCAGTTGGACAAAGCTCGACTTTGGGCTTAAGTTATCCGGATCATTGTGATCCGGATAACTCTCCCCTCGCCAAAAAAACCTCCCATTAAAGTCCGAGCACTGCTTCCTTATTCAGAGCTGAACGGTTGAAACAAAAGGAGGTTAAAGAGATGCAGGTCCTGCAGCGTCTGCATTAATAACCTCCTCCTGATCAGTATAGAGTCGACGGGAGAGAGACTTTGAGAACTCCTTCACCAACCTGAGTGGCCTGCCGACGTCAGTTGCGTGTCCTCCCCAAACATGAGTCTGAAGTCTAGCTCCTCGCTGCCTCCGTAGTTGGTGGTGGTCATTGCATGTAGTGGAGAGAACGGGCTCAACTAAACACAGCTGACTTCAAAACCTGCAGCACAATCCAAATCCTGGTCTAAACCGACCTCCGGCGCATTGTTTTCTCGATGTCAACTTTCTGAAGAGCGGTTCTCGGCTACAGGGCAGACATGGTCATGGTGCCAGCGTGCAAACCCGGAACACACTCCTCCTCCTTCTTCTTCTCCTCCTTCTTCTCCTGTATGAAGCCTCCTCTCCTGGAGCTCTCCTGGATCTGCCAGGGCCTTTCACTCTCACTCCCGACACCCCTCCAACTTTTAGGACTCACTTCTGGTAAGACCTAGCAGTTGATCAAAACTTCAATACACACACACACACACTCCTGAGCGCGCGACTCCAGACGTGACGTCAGCACGCTTGACACACAGAAGGAAACACACACACACACTATCAGCAAACAGCTCAATACAACTAAAATACTCCCTCTCCTTTTAGACAAGGAGGCCCTTTTCCTGTGAGCTGATGTTTCTTAGGTATAATGTGTATTCACTGAACTGAACTACATTTGACAGGACTTGCTCTGAAAAAGCAAGGATATAAGAGTTTAAAAATAATGATAAACCATGCTTGATCAAGCCTTCAGCAAACTGATTGAAGTAAAATGTTTAATCCGAATAAAAAAATGAATTAAATACTCATAGCAGTTCGATTCAAAAGTGTAAGTACTCAGAATGTCAATGCTTTATCCGGGATGTCCCAGTGGAAGTGTTCCAAAATAACCTTTCAGAATGTGCACTCAGGCTTGGTTTGGCAATATTTTTTGTCTTTCACAACACACTGTGGCTGAGTAATTACGAGTTAGCTGACTGCCCCCTTTTGGTCCGTGGAACAGCATGTATATTGTTCAGACCAGTGCTTCGTAAATCTGGTTCACAAAAGATGCCAGAAAGGGTCCTTTGAGTGATTGCCGTTGAACAGTGGCTCCTCCCTGGTCTAGAAAGATGCCTGCCTCACCTTGTATTGTATGGGTTTTCCAGACCAGTCCTGGAGTACCCACTGCTCTGTACGTTTTTGTTTGTACTCCCAGATCAGCTCAAGAACAGCTGAGTAATTAACTGATAGGTTGGATGAGGTGTGTTGGGACCACGGAAAACACTAAAATGCGCAGGGCAAGGGGGACCAGTTTGGGAACCACCATTCTGTAGCACACCCACTTCAGAAGCATTTGTGTGGGAGTGACAAGAACCATATAAAAGTAAAATCTTCATATAATGTAACCAAAGGATTTTAATACTTTAAAAAGGGTTTCACTTATGTTATTTAGAAAAAAAGTTCATTTAAAGAGTTATTGTTTTACTGATCTAATCTGTGGTTCCACAAACAGTTTCTATATGGCAAAGAACCCTTCCTGGCATCTTTAGCCACTGTCTTACATATATAAAAAGGTATCCCTATATAACATGCAGGTCTCTGAAGTCTCTTTTTATGGTGTTTAATGCTGCAGAATTACAAACGGAATGCAGCCACTTAGCAGCAGGCACAAGTCTCATAGCAAGTCCATAAAGTGAGCAGTGTTGTTTCGTCACAGTCAAGTTTTCGGTACTGTCTGACCACAGGAGCCATTCATTACAGTCATCTTGTCATTTGATTCCTGTTCCTCTTTCTGTGATGGTTCAGTGATCCGCCTCTTCCTGTTTGCTGAGTCTGTAATGACCGCGTCCTCTGAAATGCCCTGTCTTCTCTCTTCCCTCTTCCTCTTGTTTACCAATCCCGAGTTCTCCTCTCCAATGCGGCCCTCAGGTACCCCGAGGGTACGCAGACACACAATGGCAGCAGCTTGTTCAGCAAATTTCTTTGACTTCTCCCTGGGAAAAAAAAAACAAACACAATAAATGAATACATTGAAATTACACTCTTAATATTTGCCAATAACATTTTTCTCTGTCAAATTCCACTCACCACATGGTGGACCGGTACTTCTTATTTGCCACCGTAACTGTAGACTGGAACGCTCTGTCTTGGGCACGTTGCTCCTGAAAAGAAAAAAGCAAACTGGTTTGAAGGACTAAGAGACATACAATGTTGTCCTTAATACATGTGTTCTTTGGTTGAGATTTTATTTTTTAAGATTTAGGGTTGTAACAGTTAAAATATAAGAAAAAAAAAGTGGCATTTCAAATCATTAAAAAATGGAATGCTTTATAAAGAAAGCATTCAAATGGCTTGCTAAAGAACAGCAAAAGATAAACAAAAAAATTAATATCACGTCAAAAAGTACGTTTTAAAACATCAGTAAATGGTTATTAGGGTGGGATTTCTGAACTTCATGTCTTTTCAGATTGCTGTGTAGTCCAGGACTATGCTTAATGCCCGTAAACGAAACTGACCCTTAAGGTTTAGTCTAAAGTTGTAAATGCGACATATACAATTACAATTAGCATGTATGTTGTTTTAACCTCACTGCCTCTACTGAATGCTGGACAAAAGAGAAATTCCAGGTGACAGTAGTAATGCTTCCTGACATTCGACACTGGCGTTACTGAAAGTAGTGGATGAGAAAGAGGTGCCGTTTGAGTCATACCGTCTCATACACAGGCTGCTCCAGCTTCTCTTTCCGACTCCATTCCAGCAAATACATCTTTGGAGTGATCTGAGGGGGGTACTCTCTCCTGTGTCAAACGTCCAACACACATTATGGTTCTTCACACTAATTATGATGCTACACTTACAAATAAAACATACATTTCTTTTTTTAAAGAGAGCATGATTCTGGGACCTACCTTTCAAACTTTACAGCCATAGTGATGACATCGCCATCCAGCGTAGGCTGATCTGAAAGATTGCTGCTGTTGGCCTGAAGGGCTCTTTTTTGGGCCTCTAGATCAGCTTGGGTATTCTTGAAGAAATCTGTCATTCCAAAGACTTCACTGCAAAGTATGAGCACACATGAATACACAAAGATGCATCAGATATACTATATCTGGTATACTATAGATAGGTGCAATATATAGTAGGTGCATTTTTTTGGGTTAAGATTAAAACAACTCCAACCAGGCTACACAGATTAGCTGTCTTGCCCAGCCCCACTGGTGGAACCCAGCTGTGCCTCGCTTGTTGAAATGGGCCTCATTCTGAAAGCTCATTAAAAGCACTCACATATTGCCCTCAGCAGGTAAGCAACTGCATACCTAAGACACTGACGTCAATATCATCTGTTGCTCACAATGAAAGTATCACACAGATACTGTTGTAATAGCCAACAGACAACATTTACATGTTACAACTTCCAGCTTTGCCACTGGATAGGATTCAAAAGAAAAGCATGTAAGGTTCATGCAATACTGAAACTGCCAGAGGTTTGAAAGAGCTTTTTGTGACTGTGAAATGCATTTTTCAAACAAATGTGCCCCCAAATATAAAATACTGAACCCTGCACAACATTTAAATTTTAATATTTGAGTAAATTCAGGCTCATGATAGCTAGATTTCAGAACAACAAATTCCAATAAATGTTCTGCTCAGACTTGCACAATGAGAAATTGCATGTGTGGTAAGTTGGTAATGCTGTAAATTGTAATATAGACAATGTCTGGCTCTCGGTTTCTCATCCATTTAGGTGAAAAGATGTTTCCCAGTAGGACTCTTATCCTATGTATTCCAGGTCCTTGCTGCTACTGTCAGACTTTACAATCAATATTGCTCCCAGCGGACCAAACACACACCCCAAAACTTACAATGAATTTATGTGTAATTTCACAGTAAAATGTTCTACTGATTTACTATATGTTGCAGACTTTTTTCTAACTTATTATAATTTTATCACCATTACTTTTTATTGTGCTTTGATACTGTAACACTGCAAATTTCCCCACTGTGAGACTAATAATGGACTATGTCATTTTATAGTCTCTGTAATCCCAGCATGCTTCTTGTCTGGGCACCAATAACCTTTAGGGTCTCTTTAACCCGTAAAAGTGACATATTACCAGCAATAACAAAAGGATGGATCCTTTCTCTCTTATAGCTCATTGGAACAAGCAGAAAAATTCTATTAGAAGTGCATATTCGAATCTGTAAATGTGTTTCCCTTTACTGCACACAAGCTGCAGGTTAGTCATAAAACTTCACTCCGCAGATGCTTTACCAGATTTCTGCATTGGTCTGGGCTGCATGGAGTTGTTTTCCCATTGGGGATTCCACCCGGTCCCTTAACATCTGGCAAAGGCAGTATTTGGTGTTGAATGTATTGTTGTCATAGCGAACAGCCTGCAGACATATAGAGATAAAAGTGACTATTATTGAGGCTTTTCAATACAGTGCAGCTGAAGTGTGAGCAGCAATAGAGGCCACATCATGGACAGAGTAAACAAGGAACATTTAAAAATAGACTGTGTGTTTTAAGCAAGCTTTAAAAAGACCCACCACTCACGTATTTAATATACTCCGCCATTGCCTCGTCAACTGACAGCGCACCCTGGCTGCGGAAGATTGAAGGGTTCCACATGGCAGCCCGAGCCAACATGACAGAAGATGCTCCTGTTGCCTGACGGAACTTCTCGATGTCCTCATATGTTTTAATATGATCCGCAGAGCCACCACTGCAGAGTTGGAAGAGAGCAGATACAGAGAGTGAGGGGCAGTTAAGATCACAGTCTGCAGGTAAAAAACAGTTTTTTGCCTCAGTGTTCACAGATGTATGTAGTTCCAAAACAGTCTAAACCTAGTCACCAAACTGCACGTCAAAAAGTAACAACTGATTTGATAAACAGGGAGTGTAAAAAAGGCAGCATACTCATAAAATGATGGAAATGTTTTATGTGAGTATATGGTAGCATTTTCAATGTCCATCTTAAGATAAGTAAATAGTTTATTCCACCAGGCACAACTATAGTCATTCACATTGTCATATTGCCTTTATGCATGATATGCATGTGTCAGTACTCATTAAAATACACATAGACCTTTTAAAGGTGAAATACATAAAATCAGGTTATTAAACCCAGGCAACAATATATATTGTTAACCTTTTCAGAATGGACAGACATCATCTGTCCGGGGAACATGCATGACGTATATACAGAAACTACGCTTAAAATACAGCAGTGTATTCCTTGTATAAACACGATTTGGCCTGCAGCAGTTTAGCTCTACATGCTGAAGTTATAGGTCGTTGTGCTCAATTTATGTGCTAACCCAACCCATTTAAAAGTGTCAGTTGCACTTACTAACTTTAAAGTAAGATTATGTAGTCAATTTACAAATGGTCGGAGCTGTCTATACTAAGGGTGAATTTCCATTTGTGAATCCATAAAATTAATTCAACTTTATCATTCCTTGCCAGGGTCTGCCCTGCTTCCCCATGTGCTAATTGTTAGGATGTGATGCAACTATGATTTGAGCTGGAGTTTTAGGGAGCTAAACTGGCAAACACCAGATCACTTGATGCTTAAAAATTAATTGCACAAGCACCTCAGCCTATGAGGTTTTCCAGTTTACCAAAAAATACAGCTTCGTAAAATACACCCCCAAGTGGGCGCTACATGGTCGATACTCACTTAGCGATGACTGGGATAGTGACACTTTCAGCCACAGCTTTGATATAGTCACAGTGGACCGGGTGCCGTGGTCTCTCCTCCTTCATCCTGAGATGTAGAAACCAGAGGTAGAATTGGCCAGCTTGCAATTCTACCCACTACCCCACTGAAAAGCAAGTAATGTATGTAATTTATGCAAGCTGAAAAGGGACAGGTACCTGCCATGGACAGCTACTGCCGTCACCCCTGTTTTTTCAATTCTCTTCACCAAACTCACAGTTTCCTCCAGCTGAAAAAACATCGGTATAGATAAACAAACTCAACATTAAAGGACATTTAAGTCGACAGTACATGATTCGCCTCTATGTAGCACATTTACTGTATATTTTATACTGTGTTTTATTTCTAAGATTTATGCAACATATAGGCACTTACAGTGGGCAGGATTCGGATTTTACACGTCACTGGTTTCGAAACTCCTCTCACAAGCGTGGTCAGGATCTGCACAGAAAAACACAGTAGGCAGAATAAGAACAACGAACTGTGGCTATTTCAGTTCCCTATTGACTCGGTGCAAATATTGCTGCTCAGTGCATGGTGGACCAATGCACCTCTACAGTCAGAGATTGTTTACTTACAGACTCAATTTTGTCAGGATCCGAAAGAAGTGCAGATCCCATTCCACCCTGCAGATGAGAGTAACATCAGTCTCTACCATAAAAACACAACACACCCATCAATAATAATAATAATAATAATAATAATAATAATAATAATAATAATAACAATAACAATAATAATAATAATATGGCTTCTAGATGAATGAATTAATTACATTCTACACATACACTAACATTATTTAAACATGCCCTGAGTTCTGAAGTCTAGAGCTAGCTTGGGAATATAGATTCACTATTGCACTTTCACTACCCCCTGCTTCAACACACCTGATCCAGCAGATTAAGGGCTACATAATCATCTGACGGGCAGGATCAGCTGCTTTGCATCAAAGAATATTAATACCATGTAGTGCTAGATTAAGCAACAACAATATAAAGAACATGCATCCCTCACCTTGGTGGAGTATTCTTTCGGACAGCCCATATTGACATCAATAGCAGCCACATCATTCTCGCTGTTGAAGAACATGACATTAATGGATTTATTCACCGGTGTTCCATATTATAACATTGAGAGAAGTGGTTGAAAATAGGGCAATAACAAATGGCTTCCTTTAGAGAATTTCCTGTAAAATTGAATGTATTCATAAAATACCGATACAGCCATTAGAAGCCAGGCCTACATTTGTCTTACTCACACAAGATGGGCCACTGCCAGGGCTCTCTGTGGATCTGCAGTTCCCTAAACACACAAGGCAAAATTTGGATCTTAATGAATTAGATGATGATCTTATTAGTATTATTAGTAATATTATAGAAGATTAACATGAATAAATGCAAAAGTATAATTTATAATTCAAATGTGAAAGTTTTTGTGTTTTTCTCTGTTAACACTTACCATCTGAAAGACGACCCGATCCTTTTCTTTACTACAGGTCCGGAACATTACCCTCTCATCTGGAGCTACGAAGTCCACTGTTTCCAAAACACCTACCAAAAGACAATATTCTATTAATATCGGATACACTACTTTAAATTTCTAAACACTGCCCCAACAGTTCGCATTCGTTCCACAAAATATAAAACAAAGTAACATTTATAATATGTTGACAGAATAAAAGCGTGATTTACGTGTAATAAAAGAAGGCAGACTTACTATTCACGACTCTTTCACACTGAGCCATTTTTATATCGATCAGTTCCTTCAACAAAACAAGACAAATCCTGTCACACATACTTGCACATTAAAAAGACTTAATTGTGTGTATGACAATGTAATAACGGTGACCAAAGATTTCACCACATGAGGTCAAGATATGTATTTTTCAAGATATGTATCTTTTAAGTCAGAATGGTCAAAAAGGAGCCTGTATGCAAAATTTATGAATACATTTGTTTCAATTCAGTGTTTGGCACAATGTACTGCACTACATCAAATTGAACAGGACAATTTAAGCTTAGTTTGAAAAGAAATAAGTAGTTGGTCAGTGTTCTGGAAGTACTGATATCACAATACTCTGAGTACTGCGATATCAGTATACCAAGACCTATTGTGCTGTAAAAAGTAATAAATATTGTTACAGAGTCCAGCTTTACCATGAAGAGTATCTATACAAGCTCCTTGGCTACATGAGGAAGACACATAAGTAAATTAAGTAATTTATCAGTGTTTGTAGATAACATAAAGTAGACGACCTGCTAATGGTATACTTTAGTTTGCTGACAATTTACTTCATACTCCAGGTCTCACCTCACAGTAGACAATATCAGCACCATAATCCAGAGCAAGAAGCCTCATGGGCAGAGTGCCCACCCGCACCATGGGTGCTAGAATAACCTTATTGCTGAGATTCAGCTTGCCCATGCTGTTTGTTGCCTTTCTCAACCCCTGGGGAGGAAAAGACATCATTAGAGTAATTGTTATAATTATAGATTACAATCAATTGTCTAAATTATTTGTTTGCCAGAATTCTGCAGTTGTTGATAAACCCAGTCTTCATTTTATCAGACAATGTATGATCAACCCACTGGCTAAAGGCCCTGGTGCTGTATTGCACAAAACACTAAACTAAGTGATAACATGTTGAATTCAGCAGGTTTTACACGATAACGTGAGTCGATACTTTCATATAATCAATAAAGACTGTAATGTGTAGAATCAGGAAAAACTAGTCGCGTTTGTGTTATGTGCTCTTAACTCACAGACTTATAATAATCCAGGCAGGCATCTCATTTACAGCAAGGGTGTGGGTAAAAAGAAGCCTTCTTGCATAGAAGTGTGTTATTTTATGAGAAATGGTGAAGGAGGAGTCTGACTATGCACAGAGTACTATAATTAAATCTACACATCTGCGTCACAAGTCTGCTTACAAATCTTCTTTCGTGTGGTCTCTCTTATACTATCTGGACAAAAGTATTGGGAAGCCTGACCATCACATCAACAGGGACTGTAATGACATTGCATTTAAATACATAGACTTTAATATGGAGCCGGGCCACACTTTGCATCTATAACAGCTTCCACTCTTCTTGGAAGGCTTTCCAAAAGATTTTGGAGTTTCTGTGGGAATTTGTGCCCACTTATTTATTCTGTAGAGCATTTTTGAGGTCAGACACTGGTGTTGGATGAGAAGGCCTGTCTTGCAATCGCGCAAACCCCAAAGGTGTTGGCTGGGGTTCAGGTCAGGGCTCTGTGTGGGCCAGACAAGTTCTTCCACACCAAACTGATCCATCCATGTCTTAAAAGACCTTGCTGTGTGCACTGGGGCACAGTCATGCTGGAATAGAAAAGGGCCTCCTCCAAACTGTTCACAAAGTTGGAAATATGGCGTTGTCCAAAATGTCTTGGTCTGCTGAAGCATTAAGATTGCCCTTCACTGAAAATAAAGGGCCTAGCCCAAACCCTGAAAAACAATACTTTTGTCCATATAACGTACTTTGTATACGGCGAGGGCTGAAAGAAGCCTTCTCATAGCAAGGTGTGTCTGTATTCTACGGTGTATGACTACGGGCAGAACATTATACTCTTATTTATATATCAGATTCACAACAGTTTGCAGAAAATCCTTGTTTCGTGTGGTCTCTCTTCAACCCAAAACGTGTGATCTGTCGTTATTTAGACAAACAAGATCAGCCAGCAATAAATATGACAGTCTGACATGCTACAGCACCAACTCCACTTCCAGCCCTGTAGTGTTAATACTGAGTTCACTGCCTTTTTCAGAAATAAAACGCTTCTCGTGAACTTACCGGCAACCAATTTAAAATCCTCACATCTGCAGTGGAAACGCGTGTTCAACTACAGAGCCTGACTCACATCATCAACCCGCGACCGAGCTTTTCAGGGTGAGTCTTAATCCGCTCCTTCCTGTCTATAAAATGCACACTATTCTCGCCCCCTAACCAGGGCACTTCAGGACCACCAGGAGCCGTCTGGCCCGAGCCACCGTGTCTCCTGTTCTTTAGTAAATTACGGTTAATTACACTACGAAGTATAATGTACTTAAAATGTGCTTAACCCTATCTTAATTTACCCTAATACACCTAACCGCTTAATTTGAATTAAGTGGACATTCATTTATGAACCGATCCCTTAATTTGACCTTAAAAGTGGATTTAAGGCATGAGTGTGAAACCCCTTAACTTAAACATAAGGCATTAATTCAAGAGGTTCTATTATTTAAGGGGCAAATTTTTAAAAGTAAGGGGAAAATTCACTAGATTTACCCCTTAATCAGCCTTAATCTGTACACTTTTCCCATCAATTTTCCTTAATTTCCTGGAAATTAAAGTCAAAATTAAGGCAATTTTAAGGGGTAAAATTAAGGGGGTTGGTTTCATAGTGTGAGATCAACATTTAGGCTTTGAAAGATGATTAAAAAAAAATTAGATTAAACAAATATTCATTGTACCATCTGACAAACTTTTCAAACTAAATTCACAAGGCAAGTGACTCAAACCACATACTGCTGCACTATACATGCTGTCCTTGTCAACGGACTGCACTGTGTACTTATTTTAATACACTCTCTACTATGCTAGAATGTGCTTTAATACACAGCAAATGAGTTACACTATATGGACAAAAGTTTTGGGACACACCTGTTTTTCAGGGTGTGGGCTAGGCCCCTTACTTCCAATGAAGGGCAGTCTTAATGCTTCAGTATACCAAGAAATTCTGGGTAACGCCATGCTTCCAACTTTGTGGACACAGTTTGGGGAAGAACCTTTTCTATTCCAGCATGACTGTGCCCCAGTGCA
>JBBJLS010031776.1:0-14448 GCA_037577275.1 Bryconaethiops microstoma
CTGAGACTTTCCATTTCTTTGTCATTGGACAAACTTACAAAATCAGCAAGGGGTCAAATAATTATTTCCTCCACTGTGTATATATATATAATGTATATGTATGTATGTATGTGTGTGTGTGTGTATGTGTATAGAGAGAGAGAGAGAGAGAGAAGTATATGCTCTTCTGGGACTAGTAAATAGGTCATCAAATATCAGTCTATTATCAACAATTATCTGCAGATACTGATCCAATTCTGATACTGGAGGTCCAATACTAGCCAGTCCAAGCACAGGAACTGGGCTGGAAGTCCAAACTAGCCCTTTCGAGAGTTCCTCCACATTAAGTGCTAGTCATTCAAGCGGCATAATCAGAAGTCTTGCCATTTCTGGCTCGTCTCCCTCGTCACGGAGACAGCCGTCAGCGACAACACTGATCCTGAATTACTGTCGATTCCCAGCGGGGGCTTGAAATATGCATAAGAATGGGAGATAATGCTCGGTTTGTACAACGGAGCTCAATACTTCCCAGACAATGGGCTGTCAGGCTGTCAGGGGTGTTCGAGACCAGGCCGCTGTTAAGACGCTTTATATTGTCACGTTGCACCGCACACGGTGCCTACCATCGTGCCGCTCATTAGGGGGGCAAGGAGTGTGATTGTAAATGCCTTTGAGAACGTCTCTTTTATTTGGATTTTCTCTGCACGGAGAACAGGAAAAATGTCAGGCCGCATTGGGAGCGCCACTTGTTGAACCCGAAAGGGAATAGCGCTGAATAAACAGATATAAAAATGATTCTCCGTTGGCAAGAAAAAGCCTTATGATTAAAATTGCACTGCCTCGAAATAGTCGGGGGTCACTGGCTATAGCATATAGCTGTTACTTGTTTCCTTCTCTAAAGTGTAAGAAAGTGATTTGGAGCGATTCCAGAGCGCCCAGGCTTTGGCAGGGCTTTAATTAATAGCCTCTACATGCAATACGCCGCTAAACTCCCGGGAATCGCAATCGGCATACAAACTTATCACAGCCTAAATTACATAGAAAACACAAATAATAGCTTGATCATCCCTTTTTTCGGCACGGATGACAGTCTCATCAATCACACCTAAACAGCGGAATAATGCCGCCGGCTCCAGAAAGACGTCAGGGGTAAAGAAAAGCATTACTGAGCGGCGCTCATCTGTAGCGTTCCCCCTCACAATCGCTTGTTAAGGAGAAACCCCCTGCAGTCTGCTCCATTTATCTGCTCTGTTTATCCGCAGTACCCACAGAACACTGAACACTGTAGCGCACTGGACTCACAGAACACTGTAGCGCAGCTTGAGCAAAGCCTTCCAGGACAACAGCCTACATTTACAAAGGCTTGTAACACGTGTCACTTGTCATTTCTATTTCTATAAGTCAAGTTTACTTATATAATCCATCATCATACACAAAGGTCAAAGTGGTTTACATTAACAGAATAAATCAGGAAGCATAAAAATAGTAGGAAATAGTAGGAAACTAAGGCAATAAAAGTAATCAATAAGAGTGAAAGTGTGATGGAAGTGCAGATATTTAAAAGAATGTGCAGTTTTTAGTCGGAGCAGATCCGATATTGATGGGCAGTTGGTTGGACAGCATATTGGATAAACACCACTTGAAAATGTTTTGTTTCAGATCTTTTCACCACTAGCTGAGCAGGCCCTGCACATCTAAGACAGTGTTATGACAACTGACAAAAGTTAATAAGCTGTTATGAATGTCTCTATAAGCAGGGGATACACTGAGACAGGGCCGACTCACAGGCCTGTACTCTTTTGTGTGACCAGAGGATGCCCAACCTCCACAGCGAGAAGTAAGAAGAATCCCCTCGTTGTCAGCTGTCATGTCAGCTTTATGAATTACACCCTTTATTATTGGTACCAGGTTTTCTTTATGTTTCGCTATTTAGAACTAATCGAACAATGAAATATAAAACTTTTAGAAAACTTTTAAACAGCTTTCAAACAGCTTTAAAATAATTTTTATACAACTTTCAAACAGCTTTTAAACAACTTTTGAAGTGATGCAACGAGCAAAAAAACTAACAAAAGCAACAGTAAAGTGTTTTGCCTGTATATATAATACATATGATATATACACTCACTGACTGTATATTGTATATGTGGTATATAAAATTATTGACTACATATGAATATTTTATATATATATGGTAAGGGAGTTGCCCCTGCAATCAAAATGTTGTGGGTAACACAGATAGGGTATATAATACATACACTCACTATATATGATTTTTAAGATATATAGACTCACTACTGACTGTATAAGATATATGATATATATATACACTCATTGTATGTATATATGACATATACACTCATATGTAATACATAAGACTACATATATGTATATAACACACACACACATACTGATATTCTATATAATTATTTAAGGTTAAAATTGAGCAAATTGCCAATATTACAGAACAATTACTTAATGATCAATGTATTTATTTACTGTAGCCTTGAACATTTTGAACATTTCTTTTTGAAAATCCTATTGTTTCAGCATTTTTGAGGCTTGTCGGGCAGGATCCCTCCATCCCTGAGGCTAAAAGGTTCCCAGGGTGCCAGAGGTTAGCAACGCAACATGTGAAAAATCGCTATTCTGCACACACCGAGGTTCCCCCGTCATGCTTCGGGCAGAAGTGGATGAACTCAGCACTGGACGGCCGGGCTGAGAGCGATTATTCTGATGAGGGAGCGCTTATCGAAAGTGAATGCAGCGGCGCGTTTGAAATCGCTTCCCCACGCCCCGCACCGAATGCCCTGGGGCTGCCTTTGCTGGGCCGGAGGAGGCCTCTGATGTTTGTGCCGACGCTAGACAAGTCGGACTGGCACACGAAAGCCCAGCTCTACAGGAGAGTTACATCAGAGCGCACCAGGGTTTCACTGATTCTTGCTAAGAATAACTTAAAATGTGCAAAACTACACCACTTCGCCAACTCCTCTTCATCCTCCATACACTGCTCATATAAATCTGCTGTACGGCTTAAAGTGAGTGTGTATGGGTGTTTTCAACAGGAGCGTAATGTCATAGTGTCCAAGATCTTCTCACACGCCATTTCTTTTCAAAACCGTCAAAATAACCACAATGCTGCTGTTCAGTGCCTTCAGCGCCCGCCTCTGGTTCAAACCGACCATAGGCAAATCTTTACATTCTGTGCACTACTGAGCATATGTGACATGTGACGAAGTAACACCGCCAAGCGAATCCGCCAAGCTTTTGGTTACTCGCCTTTGGTAGTTTTGGTTACACGCCTTAGGTAAACTTTCATTCATTTCTACGGTAGCACTGTAACCATAGCAACCATAGCTTGTGCTGTTGTACAACAAACATCATCCTGTTGAACAAGTCAAAGTCAAATGAGTGACGTCGAGATAAACATCGTCTCACTGACGAGGATAAATTTAGCTGCTCTGCAGTCAGGCGCCGCAACCGGAGCCAATACAAGAACAACTCACAATGCAGAGTAACAGATTGTCTTATTGAAGTGTGAAACTCCGGCACACATGCCAAAAAACGCAATGGGTAGAACTGTTAAAGTGAAGTGTTAAACACAAGATCCCTGCACTCTCAGTCATGCCTGAGGGGCTACCTAGTGATGCACATGTGTAAGTGTTGTCCTGTCATGGGGGGAACAGGCCACAGGCCTTACTCTGCCCAGGTGTGAGGTTTGGCCTCCCACCCCCCAGCGTGGACATGTCTTAGCTAGTGGAACAGCATTAGCAGTTAGTGTTCTCCTCCAAGCATGTTGAGCTGATTTAGCTAGTTATCTTTTTTAGAGGATGGAGAGAAAACTGGGGACTATCCATCATGTCTCTTCCCTTTCTGTTTTCCCTACCCTCCATCCCTTCCCTGTTTTTCTTAATGTGTCTTTGAGGCTGATACATGTAAATGAACTCTGTTTTTATTGGCTGCAGCCCGGGCTGAAACATACCTTCAGCGTAAGTGGGCGGGGCAAAAAGCACATTTTGGAACAGTGGCAAACTCTTTTACTTTTTAAAAAAGGGAAAATGGTTTTCCACAATATAAACCCTATGATAAAAGGAACGGTCATTTCAAATGGTTGCATAAAGGCACAGTTTGCATCTTGCATCTGAGTTTAACCCACATTCTTGACAACCTCACCCACCAAACTGAAGCTTATGGACTTATCCCCTTTTTGTCTGAAAGGCAAATAGAACCAGTTGGCTTAAATAACAGACTAATGGCCCAGAGCGCTTGGGCCTGATTAGTGACTGTTTGTTTGATGCATGCTGCACTTAGACACACAAGAGATTTATGATCTGAGGCAGAGACGCCCTGCCATTTGAGTAAAGTGGTTATTCAAATATACAGACCTACAAACTTATCTTAAAGGGCCTAAAGCCTGCATTTTGAAATTCGTTTTTTGTGCAGCCATAATTCATTTTCATACGAATATTTTCCTCTACAATAATAAAAGGACGTCGTCGTTACTGTGCCTTTAAGTCGCATATATGTAAACAAGCTGTGTTTTTTTCTAGTCGTCCTGTGCTGCACCTCATTCTGCCAGAGATGAGGTTTAGGCAGGATGCAAGTGCGAAGTCCAATTTTATTAAACAAACATACACTCACAGAGGGTCCAAGGGTTAACAAAAATGCGAGACAGTAGAGTGGGTTGATAAAGAAACAAACAAGGTGGTACAACTGGGACACTGGCTGAGGGTCTAGCACCGCCAAGAGAAGACATTTACGGAGAGTCCACAAAGACTGGCTGAAACACAGGGGTATATACACGGACTAGGAACACGAGGCACGCAGACACATGGCAGGGTAAACAAAGACACAGTCAAAAAACAGAGACACCACAGGGGCAGACACTTTATATATATACACACACAGGGGGTAAATTGGCCCAGGCCAACATTCTGGCATCAAGACCAAACCCCCAGATAACCAAACCCCACCCCAACCCTAACCGACATATATGATCCCCATCACATTTACAGCAATTGCCAGATACCCGTATTCAGAGCAACTTACAACCATTAGTCACAGGGACAGTCTCCCTGGAGCAACTGAGGGTTAAGTGTCTCGCTCAAGGACACAATAGAAGAATGTGGGGGGTTTGAACCTACGACATTGTAAATACAATCACCGCCCAGTCATCAAATGATATCATATATATTATATATATATGGCAATCATGTGATGACTGGGTAGGCTGAGCAGCGATTGTATTTACATTCGAAGGAATACTGTAATACTGTCTTTAATACATGTTTTAAGGATTATTGCAAAGGCAATATTGTAATAATAATAATCTTGTCTGGTCCATATTGTGCAGCATGTGTGACGCGACATCAAATAATTACACCAGTGTTTCTTCAGTCCGCTCCCTCTGCGTTCTCCAGCCAAACCTGCTTTAGGCTGAGAGCAAATCTGCCACCTCTGGAGACATCAGGCTGCTACCTTGTGTAGAGAGAAGCCCCTTGGGATGCCCCCAGCCCACCCCTTTCTCTCGCGCTCTCTCTCCCTTCAACAAATTTACACTGCACAGATGCTCTGCATTGGAGGGATTCAAAGGACCAGCCATCCAGCAAATGAAAAGCAAAGAGAATGGAGAAAGGCCACCCGCTGCCCAGCCTTCAGGAGCTACTGCATTGATTAAAAAGACCAAGATAAAAGGTCGGCCTGACACACAGAATGGTTAAATTGTAAGAGTGCACTGCACATGGTGTGTTGACTGTCGCAATCCTGACACCACACAATCCTGGAGTATGAAGATGAGCCTCCAGCCAATCAGTGCGCATGTGGCAAGAATCATGACCAATCACAGAGGTTTTGACGTGGCCGTTTGGAGTTCACATGATAACCTTTATATACTGTAGGGCTGTCACTATCCAGTCTACGCCTCATCACTGAATTGCCCCATACAATCACTTTATATGAATCACTTTATATTATTTATATTACTTCATATGTTTCTATGTGCTATATGCTTATGTTTTGACCAAAGTAAAAGCCTCAATGTGTTTCAAATGTGAATATGCATTCAAATTTATGGCAAACATACATTCATGGGACCTGCTGGTGTGGTTTTCCTCCCTTTCAGTGATGCTCACAAAAGTGAACAGCGCCCCCTTGTGAAAAATGTTCTGAGCACAGTTTTATAACGTTACACAGATTTTCTGTTTATCATTCATTCAAACTGCAAAGTAATCGCTTAGTCCATTCATCCAGAACATGAATTTCCATCCATTCATTTCTTAATCAAGTAATTGATTTTAATAAACAATTATCTACAGCCTAAGGGAACTGTAATTGCAATATAATTCCCTCACGGATTTTTGTCCATATCATGTAGCCCTGACTACAGTATTCAGCCCAGCCTCGAAACACTCCCATTCTATTGTTCTAATTATAATTAGCCTGATTTGGGTGTAGCCTATCTGGGTAAAAATGTTGTGGCATAATGTAGTAGTAATATTTCCCCTAACATCTTTCAGCTCTCGTTAATTCTCACAAAAACAGGACAAATAAGAAACAACGGTCCATTATTATACAGCCTTCAGCAGAATATTTAACTCCTGCCAAACTCTCCATTGCTAGTGTGATAATTAGTCCCAGTTGGGATTTGGGTCAACGTGGGTTGGGAGGCGATAACATCTGTCGACCTGGAGGGAGGGCAGCAATTATGTTTGTAGACTGCGGGAATGACTATCATACTTGTCTTTAAATTATGGCGGTGACACAACCATAAAAGTCAAAATTTTAAATGATTACTACTTGGCCCCAATAAAAAATCTGAATGCATGAACAATATACTGGATAATAAAGAATGTTTTAATGTTGGAATGGACAGGGAGCAATATCAATTTCCAGCAATAATAATAATAATCATAATAATGATAATAATTCATTTATTCGGTTATTCAACAATTCATTTTCTGTAACCACTTATCCGTACTACGGGTGCAGGTGCCTGGAGCTTATCCCAGGGCCAAATAATAATAATAAAAACTAAAGAAGAACAATAGCGTGATTGTGGAAAACTAATCATGCGTAACACTTTATGCTTCAGATGTTGAGGCATGAGTTTAGTCCAGTCGTCAGCACTGGACACTTAAATGATTAAAGGAAAGTCACGCAGAGGTCAATGAATACAGTACGGTAATGACATGTGGTGGACATTCCTTGATGTCCTCGCAGCTGACGAAGATGTATCCCTGGTCAGTATATCACTGGCCAAGCCAGACGGGTCAGAATGGTAAGTGGTCGTGTTTAACCCTTCAAAATCACCCTTAAAAACAATCATATTTAGGTTCGTTTTATTTATTTACAACATTTATTAGACGCTTCTGTCCAAAGCCACTTCCATTCCCTAACTACAGGGGGCAGTCTCTCCCTGGAGCAACTTGGTGTTAAGGGTCTTGTTCAGGAACCCAGTGGTGGATTCGAAGTCATGACCTCTCGGTTCAGAGGCAAGTATCCTACACACTAGGCTCCACCACCAGGTTCTGTTTTTATCCATAACAAAGTTACTGCAGCTTTTTGGGGTAGCTCGTTACTGCAGCTCGTTACTGCCCCCACTGGGGCAGCTGGTGGCCTGGTGGTTAGGGCATTGCTCCTTCGATCAGAAGGTTGTGGGCTCGATTCCCTAGAATGCTAGTGACACTTCTGAGGTATGCTTGAACAAGGTACTGCCCCCACACACTGCTCTCCGTATATATTGTGATATACGGAGTTGGTGGAATAATGACATCCCACTGTTACCATGCGGATGTAAGTTGCATGCTACACTACACAGCATGGCAGAGGGAGGTGGCAGCCCAGCTGTGCCAGCAGTGTTAATACCTAAAAAAAGGATCCACTTCATTGGTGTGAAAACATTTTGGTTTAAAAGAGCAGATGTGGATCAAGCCACAGTCATTTGAAAGACTTGCCAGTCTGTGATGTCCAAAGGTGGAAATATGTCTTTTTTTTTTCCTTTATTATTCTACTTTTTATCATTTTTTAATTATTCTATTTATTATTTTAACTATTTTTAGTAATATATCTATTTTATGAATGAGCTACTGGATACCAGAATTTCCCCTTTGAGATAAATAAAGTTTCTATGTATCTAAGATAGACAGATAGATATTGAAGCATCTTTGAAACAAAATTCGGGGTGTTATTGTGAATAGCATCATGGCTGTGGCCACCTATCTTACCTGCCTTCCTGCGGCCGAATCACAGCGGGAAGTTAATTGCAGTAACAGACTCCCCTCGTATTCTGCTTCTACAAACTCAAACGTAGTTTGGATTGAAGCCGCACTTCAATCCAAACTTCCTTGACTAGTTTCAAAGAACCCCAAGCACCATGTCAAACTACGTCATGCCTTCATTATCATCACAAAGACGCCAGCTGCACGAAATCTGCTTTTTAACACCGTAACCCTGGAGCAACATGACAAAAAAGACCACCAACAGAACATTTCACATATAGTTCTATGACTGACGGTGAAATTTGCATTCGGCTTTCAGGCCTTCCACATGAAACCCCGCTCTTTGAATCCACTTGAGGCAAAAACGCTGAAAAAAAGGACAGAAAAGGAAAACAGGCATGTCGGAAAACCTTTTAAGCCGACACGTAAGAGCGCGCTCAACTCCACAACGGCATGAATTCAATTTCCCTAAAAAAGGACCAAGCCAAAGAGCACTCAGACATGCGTCGGATGGAAACACCAGCAGGCACGACTCCATAATGCAGCAGAATGATCCTGTCACACACCAACCAGTGCAGAACTCCAATACCCCTCCCTATAAGTGTGTTGGAAATCACTTGTGTCTGTTATTGCAGTGATGCAAAGCTCTGCAACGTCCAGATCACCCGAGAACTGACAGCCTTCTTGGTGTTAGAATGCTTTTAGGAAAGAACGTTGTCACAGAACGTTGTTCTTTCACTGTTTAATACATTTCGGCAACTGAAAATATCCTACCTTTTTTCAATTTTGGCCAATGAGGTCCACCTATGTCTATGTCTGGGAGGCGGGACATCCCAGAAACAGTCATAAAATAAAATTAAACAGGCTGTCGTAGTTACTGTGCCCATATGTAAACGAATTCCACTCCAGCTGGCCGGCCTGTGATCTCATTCAGACAAGCAGTCGTGAAATATCGCATATAACATCAGCATGAATGGCCGCGGCTAAAGGCTGAAAAAGCGTGCATACGAAACTGTATTGGTGCTGACGTCACAGAAACAGTGACTTCAGTTGCCTGTTTTTGAAGCCCATTTTACATACGTGGACTGTGTTTACATACATTACTCAACCACTTTCTTGTAAGGTAATTTATGGTTGTAATTCTGCAAAATAAATCCTGTACAGTAACTTCCACCTTAAACGGTGCAGCAGTCAGAACGTTCCAAAGCATTATTCAAGGCAAACTTCATCAGGACCGCAGTCATCTTCAGTAGGAGAAGGCACTTCACTTAGTCCAGATTTAGGAACCAGATGTGCTGCTGCTTCGGTTTATTCGTCTCTCATCTATCTGGCGTCTGAATGAGTGACTGAGCTCCACTCCTGCAGTCAGACGCTTATTGTGTATCAGTTTTACAGGCAGAACTGGAGTCCAACCATTTCAGTACCTGCAATGTCATTAGCTGATCTCACTTCAGTCACTGTGTTCAAAGTCGCCTGGATTTTAGAGGATCAACTAAATATCAGCCTGGCCCATTATCACGTTCTTACTATTAACGATTTCATTGGTTTTTTAAATAAAATTTAAAAAATACACTATTACAGCTGCTACAAAATGACAAAACGGCAAAAAAAAAATCACTCACCACCCCCCCATCAACAAAACGAAATCACTCAACCTCATTCGACAAAACGAAATCATTTAACCCCCCTCAACAAAATTAAATTACCCCCCTCAACAAAGTGAAAATGCTCAGAACAACCCCTCAACAAAACAAAATCCTCCCTGAACAAAACATCACACTCTCTTAATAAAACATAATCTCTCCCCACAACCCCTCAACTAAAACTCACCACATGCCCTCAACTAAACAAAATCACGCCCCTCCACAAAAAGAAAACACTAAGTACGCCACCCTTAACAAGACAAAATCGCTCACCACCGCCGCCCTCACATTTCACCAAACAAAATCGCTCACTACCTCAGGTCATCAAAGAGACTCCCGCCCTCAACAAACCGCAAACTTCCCTTCAGGACAAAATGAAAACGCCCCCTCAACAAAACGTGCCCGCCTTCAGCCCAAATTTCTTGACCCCTGGAAAACACTGTGTGCTGTTTTAGGTGCGCAGTTAGCATGAAGCTAGCTTCTTTACACTGTTAGCTACATTAGCCTTGTAGCTCCAGCACCAAATTCGCACCCGAAAGCTGCAGATTAAGAAGGACAGTGTATCCGTCCATCTGAGGGCTGAGGTCATTCATCACGGCGAAAGTCGATGCGGCCAACAGAAAGGCCTCTATTGATCCCAGACACAAGGACGCTCCATCGATAATCAATCCCAGATAACTCCCGATCGAAGCACAACAGCGCTCGGGTTTTCAGCACCTTGTCAAAGACTGGCTGCCAGGTCTCATCACCACTCTGGACTTCCCTTCCAGCTTCAGCGCGGAACGCAGCCCGAGAGCCGGCGTGGAGAAAAGGGTCCGGGCTCGTCAATAGCAAGCCAGAACGCAGCGAAAGGCTCTGCTGTGAGTGGAGGCTGATGCCGCTGACGCCGGGAGGCATCGAGCGGCCGGCCTGCGTGGGCCGGGGTAAACATTGATTAATGAGAGGCGGAAGGAGGTGTTTTTAAAGAAGGTGTGGAGCAGGGTTTCCATTACAGGTTAGATATCTGACCAGAAAAACACCCTCAAAAAGCAAATTAAAAGCCAGTCACAAAGGCTGGCACCCAATACCAAAAACAAATTTCCACTCAAAACACATGAAAAGAAAATGAAAAATACTTTTCCATGACTTCAAATGTGTTTTTCTTTTGTCAGTTTAATCATCTCCAATTCCACTCATTAGTTTATTAGATAAACCACGTGCTGGCAAACATCAAATTGAGCATGTATCTATCTGTCTATCTATCTATCTGTCTATCTATCTATCTGTCTATCTATCTATATGGACAAAAGTATTGGGACCTCTTAATTGCAGAATTCAGGTGGCCCCTTACTTCCAGTGAAGGGAACTCTTAATGCTTCTTAATGCTTCAGCAGCCCAAGACATTTTGGACAACCTTCAACTTTGTGGACCCAGTTTAGGGAAGAACCTTTTCTATTAAAGCATGACGGTGTCCCAGTGCACAAAGCGAGCTCCATAAAGACATGGTGGATGAGTTTGGTGTGGAAGAACTTGACTGGCCACACAGAGTCCTGACCTCAACCCCATCCAGCACCCCATCCGGCAGGCCTTCTTGTCAGTTCCCACAGAAACTTCAAAATCTTGTGGAAAGCCTTCCAAGAAGAGTGGAAGCTGTTATAGCTGCAAAGCTATGTATATGTATATGTATATGTCTATGTATATGTCTATGTATTTGAATGCAGTGACACTAAAGTCCCTGTCGGTACAATGATCAGGCGTCCCAATACTTTTGTCCATACAGTGTATATTAGATATATTAATAAAAAGCTGACAATGTAAGAAGAATTGAAAACTCTAATAATCACTATAGCCAGATAACCAGTTTATATCAGCTGACATGGGCGGGCAAAGTTTGAGCAACATTTCATAATAACGTTATTTTCTCTGGTACATTTCCTTGTCAAGATGACCAGAATCTTCTTTAATTCAAGTTTTCAGTCTAAACTCTAATGCCAAGTTCACTTAAGGCCAGGTTAACCTCTTAGGCCAAGTTTAACTTTTAGCTCAGACTTAACATCTAAATCCAAATTGAACCTCTAAGTCCAATTTAAACTTCAGACCAGGTTTAACCTCTTTGGTCTGGTTTAACCTCTAAGCCCAGGTTAAACATTTTAATCCAAATTCAACCTCCAAGTTCACTTAATGCCAATTTTAACCTTTAAAATCTTTAACTTCTAAGGCCATGTTTACCTACAAGGCCAAGTTCACCTAAAGCCAGGATTAACCTCTACATCCAAGTTTAATCTTTCAGGCCAAGTTTAACCTCTAAGGGCAAGTTTACCTAAGGCTACATTTAAGCTTTAAATCTTTAACTTCTAAGGCCATGTTTAACCTCCAAGGCCAAGTTATCCTCTAAGACCAGGTTTAACCTTAAGGTCAAGTTTAAGTCCAAGCTCACTTAGGGCCAAGTTTAACCTCCAAGGCCAGGTTTAACCTCTAAAGCCAAGTTTAACCTCTAATGATCGATATAACCTCTAAGGCCAATTTAACCTCTAAAGCCGAGTTTAACATTTAAAGCCAGGTTTAACATCTAATCCTGACACACAGCTATAACGGAACAGCAAACAGCTGTAATAAACTGAAACCGCTCAGTTAATGTGCCAAAAAAGCCATTTTCCATTCAGGGGTGAAAGAGATATAGCTGGCAACCTCCTTCACTCTCAACTCCCATTACAGATCCAGCTGCAGGAGGAGTTAAAGCAGAAGAAAAGCTGGTGTGTTTGAGCTAGCGGAGGACAAAACAAGACATTTACACCACGGTCCACATATAAAGTGCAGAAAAATGTCAGGCCTGTTATAAAATACCACCGATTCATTTTCAGCCGCACAATTCCTACTCATTATTCATGCATTATAACAGAGGAGTGACTGATGAACACGAACGCCTTCATCACTAAAAGGCACCTCCGTATTAATCGCGAACATGCAGAAATTTATTCCAGAGCAGAAAAAACTGAATATTTCAATGTCATTTAAATAATGGGGCGGATTTTGCTGCCAAGGATTATCTCATAAAAACCAATTGCCCCCAAAATAAGCTGCGTTTTGGGAACATCACTGCTTTTCCAGGAGCTTTTCTTTTTAAACAGCCAAGGCAAAAGTCCATTAAAAGCAGACATTGGCTACAGCCTACAGACAAAAGTGGTAAAAACTCATTATCCACCCGAACGAGCTGAGCTAACAGCAGAGGTAAACCATTCAATATTTGTCCACTTTGACCTTTTAACCCCAAAGGTCTGAATGTGGGCCCACTCTGTAATTCCTCCCACTCGAAACTCTGCAAATTAACCATTAGATTCAAGTTAGCCAATACTTACTGAAGTCCTAATATTATTGAGCCAATTCTAAGCCTGCAGTATGTGGGATGAAAACCACAATATACCATTTAAGGGTCTGTGAATCGTCATGGCGATATCCGTCTCTGCAATACTGATCACAGAATATGCAAATGAGCTTCTGACAGGGTGACCAATCACAGCTTCAGGTGAGTTACTGGGTGTTCTGATGACAAAAGTCTAATTATTTTATATTAACCATTAAAGACCCTGATTGGCTGAGGTGTTTTTAAAGGGCCCATATTCTACATGTTCCTACATTTTCCTACATTTCCTATGTTCTACATTCATTTATTCATTCATTACCGTATCCAACAACTGTTTATCCCTAGAATTCAACAATTTTAGTTACTGAGCCTTTGCGACTGATATATGTAAATGATCTCTTTTCTGATTGGCTGCTCTGTACTCGAGCTTATTCAAAAAGCAGCACGGGTCTGAAAGACTCCTTAGAACTTCAGCATGAATGGGTGGGACTAAACTGCTATAGGCTGAATTTGGACATATATGTAAATGGAACGGTGGCCTTGTGGGTTTGAATCTCAGGACTGTTAGTGGCACCACTGAGGTACCTTTGAGTACGGTACCGTCCCCACACACTGCTCCCCGGGCGCCCCTAGTTGGCTGCAGGCCGCTGCTTCATTTGGTTGAATGGGTTAAATACAGAGAAAGAATTTCACATTGTTCACAGTGTGTGCTGTGGTGTGTTCACATGTGACTATAAGGGACCACTTTACTTTATTTATGGCCTGTATATATTGAGGGAGAATGTACGTTTTGAAACTTAAACAATACTCACAGACATTAAACCTTTCATTTCAGAAAAGTGATGATATGAGCTATATTATTTAACCCTGTCAAAAAGACTCAGTACCAGTATTGCAGAGACCAATAATGGTTAACTGATGTATCGTGCAGCCTTTAATCTAATCGCACTCGAGTAAGACTAGCCGCACTATTACAGACAGAAGAACACCAGCACATAAAACAAAGTAATATGTTGATCTTAATGCTTTAAATTTGTACTTAAAGTGTTTAATTTAGCAACACAAGCTAGCTAGGACAGTACTGCCAATGTTACTAACATTCATGCTAACTTCCACAGAGCAGTGTTTTTTCTTATAGTTTCTGCGTCAAGAATGAAAACTGAATTGTGTGTGTGTGTGTGTGTGTGTGTGTGTGTGTGTGTGTGTCTGTGTGTGTGTGTGTGTGTGTGTGTATATGTGTGTGTGTTTATATATGTGTGTGTGTGTATAT
>JBBJLS010031796.1:0-14447 GCA_037577275.1 Bryconaethiops microstoma
CAACCTGGCATCTAGCCAATTCTCTGCTCGACGGTACCGTGAGTACTTCAAAGCCCCAAACCCTCTACCCAAGGCCCCTTACCCTTCTGAGTGCGTGTGCGAACGTTGATTCCTGGTGGGAATCTTCACTCCGAGTCCGGAGCGTTCGCAGATCAAATAGCGTGGGTTCTCCAGCCTCTTCGTGCCAATCCGTGACTGGGATCTTCCCTCACGCAACACTGGGCGACCTGTCAGTCCCATTCGTGTCTGCTCCGTGACAGCAATGAAGAAGAAATAAAAAAGATTAATAATCAGGCATCCTAATTGTGATTGTGCATTGTGGCAAGACCTACTGCAAAACAAGTATGCAACATGAAAAAAAATTGGGAGCCATGACAAGAGTTAGAGTTAGTTACTTTCTTTTCTCTTATAGAATTGGGTATGTATGGCCATCCTTTATGAATGGAAAGTAGAAAATACCATCCTACGGTTCCTTGGACCAGCAACATTTTAGGTGATTACAGGATTTTCCATGTGTTTATAGGCTGCATGAAACAACACCGTAAGAATGAAGTATCAAAGATGGGCTTTTAGTACATCTTCAGAACATTGTAGTTTCAGCACAGCAGACCCACATCATTAACAGCCACCATAGCTTAATTACATGTCCTAGTGTAGTGTAAGTGTAGTTGGTTTCTCTTTACAACACAGTTGTCTTTTCTGAAGTCTTTCTGAATTTTCCTTGATATCTGTCTTCCACCTCATGAAGATTTCACTTCAGGTCAAAGATAAAGTGTTTAGAAAAGAGCACAGGACATTTTTTTTTACTATTCGATCACAGCCCCGTGAACAGTAGAAGTTTTACTCCATTTAATTTTTTATTTATTTTGTTGTGTGTGTGTGCTCTTAAAAAGCTTTGGGTTGTTTAGCACTGAATTCAAGCTACATGTGTGTTAGCAAGCAAGAACCAGTGATGTGGAGGAAACAAATATTTGAAAGGTCATGGATGCTGTGCCCACGGTTCAGCTGCCACTTAGTGTACCTTATTTTGGCTACAAAAGGATATTAACTTTACCTGCTTTATCACTGGCTGTAGGGACTGAAAAAAAAAGCAATGGCAACAGCAATGGCAGTCAACTCCAACAGTAAAGTGTTTAAATATAAATATCAGTACCGTATGTTAGTTTCTGTAATTTATAAACAAATTGCTTATGAAATACCTGTCGAATCCAGAGATAACATGGATAACCCATCTCTTGTAAGCAGATCATTTAGCAGTAAAAACAAATAAAACAGCAAACCTCATAAGAGTGTCCTAATGCTCTGAAAAATATGGTCGGAATCCATTCAAATGGTCGTGCCATTATTAATTAAAAATAAACGTCCACTAAAAATGCTCAATTCAATCATTAAAGCCTCATGCTGCATTCCAGTAGGAGAGAACTACGCCTGGCTACAAACAAATGGGGGAATGAACTTGTGAGGGAATGCTGCATGCTTAAAATACATTTTTTCAACTGTTAAATGCAATTTTAATATTTTCACTCTGTTCAGTTCCATTTCATTACCATGGCTTTATTCTAGCTTTGTGCTAGGATTAGGAGGGCCTGCCCCACCAACTTTCATTTTGGGGGATGTGAGGGGTGACACACTTACCAAACCTCCCCTTATTGAAACAAGGTAAGGCTGTTAACAGGTCTATAGATAGGGCAGGGAACAACACACCAAATTCTTGTATCTGATCACACAGTGGATTATACATTTACCATACACACACACACATACACAAGCCCCCAGGCCCCCACAGTCCATATATACAATTCTGGATTGTGCCCAGCAAATCCATAGTCCGTATTGACCTTCTGGCCCAGGGACCTCCATGCCCCCTATCTCTCCTCTGGTTCTGCCCGGGAGAGGTTGGCTCCAGGACGGCACCCCTGCTCCACAGACCACCGAAAAGAAGACAAAAAAGAAAACCCACCTGCTGTGTGTACACACAGTGTCCATTAACACCCGTATATAAAATGAATGAATCATTGGGGTTACAAACATTCAATAACTGTACTCACATGCAGTGTGAACAAAGACTGTTCTGCACATAGGTTTTTTGATCCTATTATAGCTTGTTGGTAGCCTAGCCTCCAACTTCCCATGCTTCTTGTTGGAAAAATTAGCTTAGGGTTGATTCTCCACCAGAATATATGTAGGAATTAGCTTAGGGCTGATTCACCACTTTATTCATTAATCGATTAGTAAATTTGTAGGGGACTTGTTGTCACTAACCGGTCTTGTCGGAGAAGAGATGAATTTGAGGCACAGGCGCAGACTTCCATTAAACAGATTTATTAACCCAATACCAAACAAACAAAACTAAACAGAAATAGGCACGGGGGCCAACATGAGAAACTTAAATTAGAATCAGAATCAGAAAACTTTATTTATCCTGGAGGAAATTGTTTATGTGGTAACTGCCACATCACATAGACACAGAGAGACACAAGACACCAGAGTAGTGTAAAATATAAATTTAAATAGTGAAATGAGGAGAAGGATGAGGAGAAGGATGAGGACAACAGGGAAAGGTGAGGGTAGATTGTAAGTAGTTTACATACACATAATGCTCCACACCACATCTGAGGATAAGAGCTCCTTAAATACAAAGCCCAGGGCTAATCAGCCCTCTGGTAAACTATCCTCAGCTGTGGGTGAAGCACAGTTCACGGTCCCGTAGCGACCCCTAGTGACCATGGACCGGAATCATGACACTTATGTCAAAGCAAGGTTATTAAGTAATCCAGCGTGAGCTACTTGTCCAGCAAGATAGTTCAGAAGGAATACAATAATTAACCTTTATAAAGCTCTTCTTAATTGCGTGGTAAAAAGAGTTTTGCTTTGAAAGGGGAATTATTTGGGATCAATTTAATTACTTTGCGAGCATAGGTGCGTATCAGCCGTGAAGTGACTTCACCTTATGAACAAGAAAAGAATCACTGGTCACAATAAGACAACATTTATTCACTACACAAGACAAACATAAAACACACAAACACAAAATAAACAAACATGGGTAATGATGGAATGAGTAAAGGTATCGATAAAATTACTGAAATTTCGAACGTCCCTGAACAGCGAGCATCATGAAACACAACACAACCCAATAAAAAAGTTTAGCCAATGTGTGATCAGCCTTGCACCTAGATTATCAAATTGGAAAAGAAGCTTCTACTTATTCGCTCAATGGAGTCTCAGCCGAGATTAAACAGGGTTTCAGGTGTTGGTCTTGAAGTCAGATGAGATGAATCTGGGAGTTCTAGGAGTTCTTGAAGCTTGGAGTTCAGAGGAGATGAAGCTTGGAGTTCTTGGTGTTGAAGCAGAGTGGAGAGGTTGCTGATCTTGGCCACGATGCTCAACCAGGTGTTCTTGGAGAGTCTCACTTGAGTTGTTCTTGGAGTCTCTCTGCCAGGTCTCTCAAAGTCTGTGTAAAAATCAGGAGTTTATATGCCTCCAGAGGGTGTGGGCTTCTCACCCCCACTGTTTTGCAACTGACCAATTAGGGCAGTCCCTGGGAGAACAGGGCCTACAATTTTTTTGACCTTGCGAAATGTGAAACTTCTTGTTGGCAGAAAAAGTTCCGTAACTTTTGAAGTCCATAAGTGTGTATTGAAACTTGCAGTTTTATTTTTGTTGTGATCAGAGCTTCTTAAAGATACCCAACATGACAGACAAATCAGTAAGGTTCACCAACTATGGCTTAATTTACAAATACATGTTCTAATTTCACCATAATTATAAAAAAAACTTCCAAATGAGTGAACATCATGAATGTTATAATTCCTTTTTGGTAATACCCAATTCTGACTTCTACAAATGCATCTGTTCTTATGTTTTAAGTCAAAATCAGGAAATCCTTTGTCCTCTTGGCCACATGACTCTGTGATTTATGACTTTTGCTAGGTAGATGCCTGGATTTCACATTTATCCTTCTAAGTACATGTTTTATGTAAAATGGATATTGCGACCATTACCAGCTCTTATTACTGATAAAAATGAGACCAAAAATGGCTATTCAGTCTTCAAACATTCTAGAGTTAGAGTGTTTTCTTATCTGACCGAACACAACAGTCTTGATTTTATAAGTATCACTAAACATATGAAATAAGTGATTTCAACACAAAACACGAGAATACATCTTTTTCCCTACTCCTTGAAACATTGGCAGGTCTCTGAGTGGGAGGGGTGGATATGTGTGTGTGTATGTGTGTGTGTGTGTGTGTGTGTGTGTATGTTTGTGTCTGCTGAATGTCTCTGAGGGTGTACTCACACTAGTCTTGGTTGTCGTGAACCAGGCCGAAGTACGATTGTCCCCCCTCCCCACTCCCCCTCTGGCGTGCACTCACATAGGGTTTCAGCATTCGTGCCAGAGCACGCTTACGTCATTATGGCGTGACGGTTTCAGGATAAACAGGAAGAGTGGCGCTCTGGTTACTTTGTGGATAGTGAGTCATTTGGTCCGCGGTGGTCCCCAGCCCTCTCACAGCCTGTTGCTAAACAGGTCTATCGCTTTTGTGGCACAAAAATCTTCACGCAATCGTGCTGCTCATATGAGGAAGTTTGCAAGGTACCAGCTGAAGTGCAGCAAGGTTTACTGTGACCTATTATTGTGCTGTTGTCAATAAAGTCATATTGTTAATTTCATGAACAGTTATTTGCTAAAACACACAAAACATAACCCAAAATGTTTTATTCATAAACTCAGAAGCACTTCCCACTGGAAAAAACAATACTTCACAGAACACAACCATGTGCAGTGGTGAAACAAAATAAGAAAACAAATCAAACACAAAGTACTATATATCAAGGCACTTCTGGGAAAGAATTTTTCTCAAAAATGAAAATTTGCTTGCAGTATACTTTCCTTCAATACCTGAGTGTCATTATTCAATACAGCATAGAAGGTATATAAAAATGAAATTCAAATAGTTTGTGTGAACTCCAGTGAGTGTATATGGAAACTTTTGAGAGAGCTGTACTTAGTGTGTGTTGTGTATAATTTATGGAAGTGTGTGGTATATGTTGTAGAGGTTCGAGGTAGAATAATAAAGTGTAGAGGTTCGAGGTAATGCATAGTGTAGTGTAAAGTGCATAGTAAATATATGCTACAGAAAATTAAACAACTTTGGTCATATTTACCTATTACAAACATGTTATTAATAAAAATTTAAAAAACCCTTATAATAAAATGCAGTAACAAAAACATATACTTAAAACCCTTATAATAAAATGCAGTAACAAAAACATGGACAGTAACAAAAACATGGACTTGAACAACTGTGCCTTTACAGGTTGCGATAAACATGTGTAGAGTTATCATGCTCAGAGTAGGATGATGATGTCTCAGCATGGTATGGGTACTGCAGATGAGGAGTAGGAGTAGCGGGAGGAGGTGTAGGAGGAGGAGCATGAGGAGAGGGATGGTGAGCATAGGGATGGTGATGAGAGCGTGAGGGAATCATGGCATCAAACAGTCTGTTCATGGTTTGCAGGAACATCATGTTTGTTTCTTGGCATTCCTCCCTCTGCAGTTGCAGTCGGCGCCCCTCCATCTGTACCTGAGCCTTCATTTATCATTTCTTTTTCTTGCTGGTAATGCAGCTGCTCCCCTTGCATGAATTCTTCATGATGTTGTTTCTACATGTCTAGAAAGGCAGTCATCATGTCACTTCTACCTTTCTCTTCCTCTTTTTGCCTTGTTCTGAAGGTATTGTCTCAGGTTCAGTCTTATCTGTTGTGTCCTGTGTCTCATCACCAGTGTTTGAAGTGATTGTTGAATCTAAATTGAGTGGTGTAACTGTTGAAAACTGTTTAAAGTGGTGTAAACTGTTTAAAAGCAAAATAAACATAAATGTAAACATTTTAATAATAACAGTAAACCAACATCCCTTATGAAAATGTAATTTTTTCTTTTTGTAGTAAAACCCAGTTTTATCAGCATACCCATATTCAATTTGTGGAAACCCAGGTTTTACTAAAGTAACCATGCTTTCTTGGATGGATTCACAGTAAAACCTTGTATAATTTACTTTAGGGACATGCACATACTAAATCAACAGAATAGCTATCAAATGGAACTGTTATGTATGTTAACATTACTCACAGCTCTGGGATCTCTCCAGTCCTGTGTCCTCCGTATCAGATGACGTAGAATCCAGCAATCTTCGCAGATGGGTCTCCAGCACATTTGGTTGGCTAGATGGTTTGCTGCTGATTATGCTGTCGACAGCGTCATACCATTGGAATTGATCTTTTTCGTCTGCAGAGCTGCCAGATTTACGGAGTGTATGCCGTATCTTTAAATACTGTGCTGGCAGTTTTTTAACCTTGTCTCGACACTGCTCGGTGGTTCTTTAATATCCACGATGAAGAATATAACATAATCGGAGATTTTATGCGTTTTGTCCAGCTGTTCTTGTATGCTCTCATCTGCACCAAATTTCCAACAAACATTGCACCTCTGCCATAGACCAAAGCAACCCTTTCTCCACCATGTTGGTTTTGGAGCGTCGGAAAAACGTGACGTCATGCGTCCTGTTCCGTGCTCCAGCACAGTTAGCGCTCACACTACATGCGAACCTAGCCCGAGTCCAACTGAACCGTGCTCTGGCACACTTCTTTCAAATGGGCCAGGGACGGCTAAATGATCAGAGCACTCACACTAATCAAACAAACCACGCTTTGGTGGTCAAAAGCACTGGGGCACGGTTCAAACTGTCTCGTGTGAGTACACCCTTAGGCTCAGACTCCTTTTCTGTCTTATCCCAAGAACAGGAGGGAGGGTTGTGACAAGTATTGGCAAGGTGCATGTAAAAGGAATGTGAAAGTGTTGTCTCGCTTGCCTGCATTACCAACTGAGGTAGAATGTTACAGAATGAAACACAACCCAAATTCATAAAGAAAACCTTTTTTTTTTTAAATAATTGAGACAGTAACACCCACTTTCAGTACTCAAGTAAATGTACTTAGTTTTTCTCCACCTCTGCTCCCCTGTACACACTAGGGCAGATCTCCAAGTCCTTCAGTTTGACGGGCGAGTGCTTAGAGCCTTTTGGTGTATTGGAAGAGGGGTAAATCTCCGACGGCACATGAGATGGTGAAAGAGTCACCTGCTGTTATAGAATTAATGTGCCAATGGTTCAATGTGCGAGAGCGTGATGGTGTTCTGTATCAGAGAAGCCATGTTCCTGGCAGTACAGAGGAGGTGTTGCAACTGTTGTTACCTCAGCAACTTCAAGTTGAAGTCCTTACCACCTTGCATGATGACCATGGTCATCAGGGAGTGGAATGGACCACAGCACTTGTTCGGCAGCGGTGTTACTGGCCGTTTATGCAAAAAGACATTGAACATTGGTGTCATGAATGCTGCCGATGTTTGGCTGCTAAAGCAGTGCAACCAAAGTTGAGAACATTTATGAATAGTCTGTTGGACTCTAGGCTTTTTGAAATGTTAGCCATTGACTTTACCCTGCTGGAAAAGTGACGGGAAGGAAAATCTTTTGGTCATAACAGATGTCTTTTCTAAATTTATGCTGGGGTACCCTACAGCTGATCAAAAAGTGGCTTCTGTGGTCCAAAAAGTGGTTTTATACCTATGGGGTTCCACAAAGGATTCATACCGACCAAGGCTGAAATTTTGAGGCAGAGTTGTTCCTGGGGTTGTGTCAATTGTATGACATCCAGAAGTCCTTTACAAGTCTTTATCATTCGGAGGGTAATGGACAATGTTTGGTCAGATGCCCACACATCTGGTTGACCTACTTCTTGACACAATAGATCCACCAGATAAATTGCCCACTGAAGAGTGGGTGGGAGAACATCAAGAGCACCTCTCTACAGTTTATCACCAGGCAGGGTCACACTTTGAGGCAGCCGCTGCTGGCTGAGGGAGGCATCAAGCATCTCCCCTTCCAATTTTACCTTCAGGCACATTGGTGTATCGCCAGGCACACGTGTCTGGTCATCATAAGATTCATGATTGTTGGGATATTATGCTGTACACTTTACAGAGTAAGACCAAGGGGCCAACTAGGCCCACAGAAAAACATTTATCAGCAGGAGTTACGGGCACTTCCGATCGATCCATCTTTACTCCTACCTACACCTGCAGGCACACAGCCTACATCAGAAGGTTTAGGTTTTGTAGTAGATGATGTAAGTAGTAGTGTAGAGGAGGGTGATCACCCTTCCCTCAGCTACTGTGGAGCAGTGATCTACCACTTATGCACATCAAGACAAGGTTGTTCAACAGACCGATGACCTGGTTATGCATAAAGAGGGGGTTAACAGGGATAGGGTCGTGTCGATATCTGGGGACACTTTGGGGTGGAGAAGGACTTTCTGACAAACCACCCACAGACCGTCAGAGTCACCTCTCAACGCTCTTCCATTGTTTTACAAAAAACCATTTCCGCTTGGGGATTAATAAAATATTCTGATTCTGATACTCAGCACTGGCTAAACACAGGGCTGTGTGCTGAGTCCTTTACTGAATTCATTGTACACTTATGATTGTTTACCTGCATTTTTCACTAATCACATCATTAAATTCGCAGATGACACCACTGTGGTGGGACTCATCTCAGGTGGAGATGAGTCCGCCTACAGGCAGGAGGTGCAGATTCTGTCACAGTGGTGTTGCATAAACAACTTAACACTGAATACCAAAAAAACAAAATTACTCATTATAGACTTCAGGAAACATATTGTGAATGTCTCTATGAACGTCTCTATGAATGTCTCTATTCTTCTAGCACTGCTGAAAATGGCATTTATTAAACCCCTTCTGAAGAAGCGTAATTTAGACAGTTATAGACCTATTTCTAATCATCTTTTTATAGGCAAGATTATGGAGAAAGTAGTTTTTAATCAAATCATGGATTCTTCGATGACTATCTTTCAGGTTTCCATTAACATACACTGTGCTTGTTAAGGTACTAAATGACGTTCCCCTGAATACAGATGCAGGTAAAATAACTGTACTGGTGCTGTTAGACATGTGTGCAACCTTTAACACTATTGACCATAACATTCTGTTAGACAGACTTGAGAACTGAGTTGGGCTCTCAGGTACAGTCCTTGGATGATTCCAGTCGTACCTGGCACGCAGAAGATATTTAATCTCAATTGGCTAATGTGAATCAGAGAAAATCGGCATGCCATATGTAGTCCCACAAGGGTCCATTCTTGGACCTGTCCTGTTCAACCTGTAGATGCTTCCTTTGGGTCAAATTCTTACAGAGAATGATGTGTCCTATAATAACTATGCAGTTCTCTCAACAAGTGACCTTGGCCCAATAGATTAGTTGCATCAGTGCCTCAAGAAAGTACATAACTACATGCATCAAAACTATCTCCAATTAAATAAATACAAAACAGAGATCTGGCTCCTCAAAAACATTGCAAAAGTTAGAGAGTTTGTGCCCAAACAAGACTTAGAAAAACTGATCCAGGCCTTAATTTCCTGCAGGGTTGACTGTTGCAACACTCTCCTCACTGGGATTTCCAAAAAGTCTATTAGGCAGCTCCAGCTCATTCAGAATGCTGCTGCCCAGAGTTCCAACCAAAACCAAGAAAAGAGAGAACATTACTCCTATTCTCAGGTTGCACTGGCTCCCAGTTTAGTACAGAATTGACTTCAAAGCATTACTCATTGTGTACAAGTCACTCAATGGTTTGGGTCCTACATACATCTCTGATATGCTTGAAGTATATATTCCTGGTAGGTCTCTTAGATCTGCAGGAGCTGGACAGCCAGTGGTGAGAAGATCCGAAACTACACATGGTGAAATGGTATTTAGTCACTATGCAGCTCGCTGCTTGAACAAACTGCCCATCAGTATCAGATCTGCACTGAATGTAGCTGCTTAAAACCGCTCTTTTCTCCTCTGCCTTTTAAATATCTGCACTTTAATTGCACTTTCAATTTTCTATGTATTCTTTTACTACTTTTATTCTATTTTATTTTCTATTTCTGTAAAGCTCATTGAATGACTTTTTGTGTATGATAATGTGTTATATAAAAAAAACTTGAAACTATCTACATCAGTTTAATGTTGGAATGAGTGTATACAGTGACTCGTTTATCTATTTTGACCTCTTTTTGTGTAAGTTTATAGGCTTTGTTTTTTTATATTTGTGCTCTCTGTCAAAGACCTGATCTGTTTTTATCCACTATTTTGTTACATCAAGACAAAGCAGAGTGTCTGTGAGGTATCAGTAGGCAGTTACTTGGAATTGTTCCAGGAATTGAAGTATGAGAATATTTTTTTAATAATAGCATACTACACAAACTTGAAGTCTGTCCCAGATTCTACCAGCACACTTTGCAACCAAAGACGTTTACGGAGCCCAGCCCTGTCCCCACTTCAGTAGCTCCAACCACATCTCCACACTACACTCTGAGAAACATCAGAGTGTGGCCTGAGGGGGCCATCTCAGCACTTCAGGATTGTTTCAAGTGCACAGACTGGTCAGTGTTTGTGAGGCTACTACTCATTAGTGCTACACCAATGTGGAGAAGTACACAACAGAGGTGACAGGCTACATTAGCAAGTTCACTGAGGATGTACCGTCGCAAAGAGGGTGACCACAGGAGCCAACCAGAAATCCTGGATGTCTGCCGAGGTTTGGAGACAAGTCTGTCCTCAGAACTGCACAAGCTAACCAGGCTAGGGCAGTTAAGAAGGCAAAGTATACATATGCCCAAAAAATCAAAGGGCACTTTCAACACCAGAGACATTCAGATCATGTGGAGGGGCATCTAAGCAATCCCAAACTACAAATCAATATCTCCCTGTGACATTCCCAACATGAATGCCTTCTATGAACAGTTTGATGCACTCAACAGTGAGCCTGCATTGGAAATCCAACCCTTACTCAGGTCAACAGGTAGTCTATCTGGCCCCAGCTGTTACTCTAAACAGAGTAACCCCATACAGAGCTTCAGGCCATGATAGCATACCTGGACCAGCTGGCCAACATCCTCACTGCTGTGTTTAATACCTCTCTGAGACAAGCTGTTGTTCTTGCATGTTTCAAGGCTACCACAATCATCTCCATTCCCAAGAAATCACCCGTGACCTGCCTGAATGACTATTGTCCTGTAGCCCTCACACCTGTCATTATAAAGTGCTTTGAGAGGTTAGTCACATCAAAGCTGCCCTTCTCAGCTCATTGGACCCCCTTTAGTTTGCTTACCACCAGACGATGCCATATCCACTGCACCACACCTTTCACTCAACAACCGCAGGAGCACTGCAGGGCTGCATCCTCAGCCCTCAGCTCTTCACACTCCTGACTCACGACTGCTCAGCTCCAATCATTTAATCATATTTGCAGAAGGCATGAGTATGGTGGGTCTCATCAGGAACAATGACGTCTCACCCTACACAGAGGAGGTGACAAGACTGGCTGATTACTGTAAGAACAACACTCTCTTTCTCAATGTCAATAAGACAAAAGAGATGATAATTGACATTAGGAAATCCATGCTCACTCACCTCTCACCACCGATGGCACTGCTGTAGAGAGGGGCAACAACACCAAGGTCCTGGGCATCTATGTCACAAAAGACCTCTCTTGGACCCTCAACTCCACCTCCATAGCTAAGAGGGCCTTCTCCACTGTGTGGACTGTGTTACATGCTGTGGCACATAGAGTTTGTTTTTTGCTCTTGTTGCCTGGTTTGCTATTTCTCCCTGTCACTCTACATAGGTGACCTGTCACATCTGGATTGGGGGAGATGCATGTCAGTTCATGAATGGCGGGCTGTTATGAGCTTATTGGGTGAACTATGTGTGCTGGAGAGGATGTCCCGCATCCAGCTGTCAACTGATTGGCTGATCGGCGTTACAGCACATGATTGGCTACAAGGTCATCGATAGTCCTGCCTTCCAGCCTTTAAAAGAATCGGCGTGACAAGAACAGGAGCGACGAGTGCGAGTGGACAAGGACAAGACAAGACACATCCTGGAAAAGACTTTGTGTTGTCTGTTCGTCTATATGTGGTTTGTTCTTGCTGTCTGTTCGGTGTCTTTGTGTGTATGTTTGGCTATCCACACATGGGTGGGACAGGCCATTTATGAGGGGGTTAAAGACACTACCGAGAGGCAGACACCACTCGTGTATCTTTGGGATTACTTAGGGGCAACGTTAGGTAGGTTTAGGGATTTTGTTTATTTCTTTCCTTTGGTGTTGTCTCGAGGTGTCGTCTAGTTTTTGTTTGGTGTGTTGTCTGTATATATGTTTGTATATACTTGTCAATACACCTTATTTATTCTTGATAAATACTCTTGGTAAATAGTATCCTCGTCTCTAGTGTCATTTTCACAACTGGGTTTGTTTGAGTTTCCCCCCACACCTAAACCCAATCATACCTTAGACGTAACAAATGGGGGCCCATCCAGGATATTTAAATAGTGGCATCATTTAGATTTATTCACTTTAATTTAAAAAAAAAAAAGATCTGTTTTGGTGGTGGTGGTGCACTTATTTAAACATGGTTGTGAAAATGTTGTCTGTTAAGGGTTTTTGTGAAAAACCAAGTGTGGAGGTGTTTGATAGATGCAGGAACGATGAACTGTTGCAGCTAGCTGATTACTTCAGAGTGCTGGTATTGAGGTCCAGTAAGAAACAGATTATTAAAGAAGCTGTTATTGAAAAGTTGGTGCAAATAGGGATGTTGCATAGTATGGAAGTACCTGATTCTGCATTGCCTACCCTGGAAGAGCGTCATGACCCGCTGGCCATTGTAGGGGATTCGGACGTGGAACAGGAAGCCGGTGTGGTAGACGGTTCGGAGGTTCCATCTGCCGTGGTTGGTCTTTCCCCATTCCAGTCTCTTTCGCCCCAGAGTTTACCCTCAGCTGCATTGTCCAGTGCCAAGCTGAAGCTTCGTCTGGCCCGCATTGAGGCCGAGGCAAAGGACAAAGCTCAGGTGCATGAGAACGAGCGGCGGCTCGAAACGCGCCATCTCGAGATAGAGGCAGACAAAGAGGTCTGCCTTCGTCAGCTCAAGATTGAGGCAGTGAAGTCCGCAACGTCTCCTATCGAGGGGTTTGACACCATAAGAAAAGAAGGTACTCTTACTGTTGCTTCTCCTGGCATTGCTGCAAAGAAAGAATTCGATATAACGAAGGTTACCCAGTTAATACCTCCATTCTGAGATTCCGAAGTCGATGCATATTTTACTGCATTTGAGCGTATTGCTTCATCGTTAGATTGGTCTAGGGACATGTTGTCATTAATGCTTCAGTGCAAACTAACTGGAAAAGCCCAGGAAGTATGCACTGCTTTGTCTGTTAAAGATAGTCTACATTATGATGTGGTGAAAGGTGCAATTCTACGTGTTTATGAGATGGTTCCAGAGGCATATCGGCAATGATTCAGAAATTTTAGAAAATTGACCTCTCAGACGTTTGTAGAATTTGAACGTGAAAAGAGCATGTTATTTGATAAGTGGGTCATGGCAAGCGATGTAGCTGATTTTCGTTCCCTTAGGGAACTCATGTTATTGGAAGAATTTAAGAAATGCCTATCCGACCGACTTGTCACTTATTTAAATGAACAGAAGGTGGATACTGTTAATAAAGCAGCAGTATTGGGGGAAGAGTTTGCCTTAACTCACAAGACTTCCTTTTCTGTTAGTGTGCGTGATTCCTCCAGTGGCGTCTGGAAGAATTCTACTAGACGGCCCACCGTGTCACTAACTGCCTTTGTCTTTCCAGGCTCATGTGTTGGCTCAGGGAGTTGAAACGGAAGTAGTTAAAGTTCCACTACACCAGATACAGTTAAGGACGAATCTGATGTAGTCTCCGGTCTGGTTATAGTTGGGGTTTGTGCTCAGTTGCCAGTAAAAGGAATATCTATGATACTAGGTAACGACCTTGCTGGTGGGAAGGTACAGCCTCTGTTGGAGGTGGAATATAATGCTCGGGTTATAGAAGCTGTTGATAAAGAATACGCTAAAACGTTCCCAGCTTGTGCAGTTACTCAATCCCAAGCAAAGAAGTTTGATGAAGTGGTGGATTTGTCTGATACATTCATAGCACAAGAGAAACTACCTAGTCCAACGGCAAAATTTGTAGATGTGCAGACTCCGAATAAGCTTGCTGATATTGGGATGTCTAACTTTAGAGAAAGCATATTTACTCGTAAAGAGTTAATTGCAGATCAACAGGCTGATCCGTCATTAAGCAAGTGTATTAATGCTGCAAATTCTGGTTCAGAGCAGAAGAATAGTTCATATGTGTTTATAGATGAGGTTCTTTGTAGATTGTGGCGATCTGGAATTGAAGGCGAGGATGAGTGGAACCATGTTTTCCAGATTGTGGTCCCGAAAAATTATAGGCAACAGATACTTGCCTTAGCCCATGACCACTGTCTTTCCGCACATCTAGGTGTAACGAAAACTTATG
>JBBJLS010031825.1:0-14446 GCA_037577275.1 Bryconaethiops microstoma
GTGTGTGTGTGTGTGTGTGTGTGTGTGTGTGTGTGTGTGTGTGTGTGTGTGTGTGTGTGTGTGTGTGTGGGAGAGAGCGAGAGAGAGAGAGAGAGAGAGAGACACTTGGGTAAATGGTTGGTTGATTGGTGTAAACTAGAATGGGTAGATATGCTGCTGTTTATATTCATACTTTTCCTTTCTGACTCAAAACATTTGGAATGAGTGAAGTGACAAGTGAGTAGAGGAATAACGTGGCTCTTTCCAAACTGCTGAAGTTTTCCTTGGCCAGGGCTAAAGACGAAACTGAAATCAAATTACTGCTACAATAAATCAGGCGGCTGCAGACAGACTGCAGTCAAAGGCAGAGGTGGGCAAAGGTGGAATAGATTTTCTGCCACGTCTGCAGTGGCTGCCAGTCAAGGCTGAGACGTGTGGCGGAGGACAAAGCGGACGATTGAGAAGCTCGCCCGCACTTCACCTGAGGAATGTCCGCAGGTCCAAAAACCCTCCTCCATCGATCGCTCTGAAAAACTCACTTGTAAGATTCATGGCACTGATAGAGGCACCGGATATTGTGGACGTTTGCAAGGAGAGGGTACACTCAGATAATTCAGTCTTATAACAGCACAGACACAAACCCACTGATTTTTTAGCACGACTGGACATCCTGGAGTATCAGGACATGCTTGTTTTTTAGGGTTTGGGGCAGGCCAGTGAAGGACAGTCTTAATGCTTCAGCATAACAAGACATTTTGGACAACGCGATGCTTCTAACTTTGTGGACCCAGTTTGTGGAAGAACCTTTTCTATTCCTGTATGACTGTGTCCCAGTACACAAAGCGAGCTCCATAAAGACAAGGTGGGATGAGTTCAGTGTGGAAGAACTTGACAGGTCCACACAGAGCCATGAGCTCAACCCCATTCAGCACCTTTGGGATGAACTGGGGAAGAGATTGTGATCCAGACCTTCTCATCCAACATCAGTGTCTGACCTCATAAATGCTCTATAGAATGAATGGACACAAATTCCCACAGAAAATCTTGTGGAAAGTCTTCCAAGAAGAGTGGAAACTGTTATTGCTGCAAAGGGGGACCAAATCCAAATTAAAGTCTATGTATTTGAATGCAATCTCATTAAAGTCACTGTTGGTGTAATCCTCAGACATCCCAATACTTTTGTCCATATAATGTATGTCTACCTGTCTTATGCTCACTGGTTGCTCTACTGGGTCCACCAACCTTGTTTCTGCACTCATTGTCTATTTTACCAGCTCCAACCATATAGGTTCACTTTATAGATTACTTTTACAGACTGTAGTCCATCTGTTTCTCTGCATAATGAGTGTATGGGGTAAGAGGGTAAGATTGTTTGGGTGTGAGAATTTGGGTGGCCCCAGAAGTCAGAGCCAGCCAAAAACTGTAGACGCGTTAGTCCAGTGAAAAGTCCTGATAGAGGGACCCATCCTGGTGAGGAGGCCCCCTCAAAAAGATTCATTTTGCAGAAGTTATCCTATGTGTAAGTGTGAATGGATGACATGCACAAAGATGAATAGTATGAAGTCTGAAGAGAATGAATGGATAAGTGAACGAATAAGTGAATGGAAACTGATGAAGGGTATAGGTGAGCTGAGTAGATAAATGAGTGGGATATGAGTATAGTGACATCCTGTGCTCTAGATATGATGTAAGAGAAAGAGAAAAAAGAACACCTCATCTTAATGAATTCCCACATAAGACGATATAGACATAAATTATGTTTTAAACATTATAAAAAGTGTATATATGAAACTGGGTGAATTGCCCCATGTTTCTGGTGCAAACATTTGCGAGTTTCTGGAATTTTGCTGATTGCTCAGTGCACTCTCGGTTTAATCTTTTTACAGGGTGTTATGTATGTGCATGACTACCCCGATCAGTCAACCACCCTTTCTTATGTACTTCTCAGTCTCTTATATATAAACATCGGGTCATCATGTCCTCTTAATGTAAATTGTTGAGATTTGACTCACAACCTTTATCTCCAATTCCAATTTCAACTCACAACTCCAATCTCCAAAATGGCACTGAGATAAATGTTTCTCATTTCTAAGTGTCCTACCCAACCTTATTAAAATCATTTTTAATAAAGTCTCACTGCCCAAGAAACTAAGAAAGAAAGAACATCATATGACTTTTCACTTTGTTTTGTGTCACATGGCTCTCAACTTTTAGACCAGCTCGCATCCATCGAATGTCCTCATATCTCACCTGATTGTATTTTACCTGGACATTCCAGTCAATGTGTTTGATCTCATTCATTTGTTCCAGGTGTCACTTTTGTATTAATGTCATAGTATTGAAGAAGTCTGCTCTGTTGTCTTAGCTCTGTTGTTAACATTTTCAGCTTGAGTGGAATATTTCAATAATTTAGCCAAGAAGAATTTCAGCTCTTTAAATTTTTTTTAATATTAATATGGTTATTTAAGTCTAATATTAACTAGTCTTTTAGAAAGAAAAATGAAGAAATGGGGCCTTATTAGAACTAAAGCCAACTATCATTTCATTCTTAAAATCTACACTTTAAACATTTTTTGTTTTGTATAGTGTGTAAAATCTAGAAAATGGGAAATAAATCAAACTGGATGCATCTTCTACCATTTGAAAATTATAGTAAATTTGGTGATGAGTGTGATTTATTGTTCTTATGGATTGTATAAAGTTCATGTAATTCAAATTTGGCTTTACTGAGTGTGTGCAGAAAACACTGTATGTGTGTGTTCTGTAACAATGTGTTAAAGAAGTTAGAAGGTGGTTTTGATGTATAAGGACACCAGCATCAGTAAATAATGTGAATAAGGGGTTTAAGACTGTTTGGGTGCGAGGAAGCCTGTGAAAAGTGAAATTATATGAGGAAGAAGTGATTGCAAAACTTGTGGCCTTCAATAAGAGCACTTCGCCCTCGCCCTTGTTTTAAAATATGTCTTTTTGTTGAGACTGAATGATTGATGGTCCCATTCCACATTGGCAATGCATGAATTTTTAACGCTGTGTTGTCCATTATCCCCTAAACCCCTAGTTGAGACACCACACAAAAGCACACACCTGCCATTTTCATCGTTTTGCACCATGAACTAAATGTTTTGTCATTATCACCCATTTCATTTAGTGAAGCCCATCTCCATTTATTCTTTACCGTTTTGTCGATGTCCGACACATCTCTGCCTTCCTTTAACAGAAGCGCGCCCATGCCGGCAAAACCGAAAGCTAATTGACGCGTGAGTGATGCCAAATGAAGGGTCTATGTCCTGTAAAATATGGCTTTAAGGACTATTTATATAGCCACGTTTACAAATAGGCTAAACTCATTTTAAAGCAGGCTGAATACTGCAGACTGTTGTTTATAAAGACAGATGCTCCAGTCTACTTTAGGCCATACCTGTCAATTTTCAACATTGAAAATAAGGGATTTTTCACAAGATGCCCAAAATACAGGAAATTTAGAGCAGCTTCCCACTGCTATTACTCTGTTAACAGCAAGAAAATGGACTCCAAAACTGCTGTTATTTATTTATTTATAACGGAGCATAAGCTCTGCAGCACTTGCGACACCGGAGCCACTGTCCTGAATCTTGAGCTTCGGAGTTTCGGGTTCTTTTTCTATTTAATCAACGGGTTTTCTCCACAGTTTTCTGACCTTTTTTAGCCACTATTAGCGAATCAGACACTTCATGACACACCACAGCCTTCTAATCATAAATATGTGGAGAAGGGGGGGAGGGCACACTCACGAAAACTGTATAGCTCTGCTGCAGAAGGACAACACTCGCTGTGGGAGGTCAGTCACGACTTCGGTCCGGCAGGATGGAGTTCAGAGGATGTTTAATGCCCATTTAAACTTGCACATGTAAGGATAATGTATGATGTAAGGTTCTGTAACAAATAAAGGAAGAAACTACTACTGTGCTTCTGTTAAACAGATGCTAGATGGGCTAAATCTGTAAATCTAGAAAAATAAACTGTAATTATTCAATAGGTTCAGGACTCAAGTAAGTTTCGTTCATCTGAACACAATCCTCAAACAAGAGCAAAGTACCTGAATATCCAGCACAGCCATGAATAATTCGTCCCTTTACTTAGTCTCTTTAGCTTACTGCCATTATTAGCAGTGTCTTTCTGGAAATAAGCAGAAATAGCACAACAGCGCCATATGAACTAGGTACTTACAGCCGGTAAAGATGCAAACACACACAGTAAAGAGCTGGTACAACACTGTCAGAGGATCTAAAGTGAACAGGGTAAGTTGGAACATAACTACAAGCTCCCAAGCACAGTTTCCCCATGTCTCTCTCTCTGTCTGTCTCTCTCTCCTTCTCTTTCACTAGACACGGACCCATGTTGCTTCATTTCGCCCTAGAATTAATTTAATTCCACTCCTTTTAAAATTCCAGACTTTTCAATACTTTTCAAGGCCTTAAAAAATGTAAACATTTTAATACTTTTTAATCCGCAGGGACCCTGCATACCAGGAGTGAAGAAACCTTGATTTTCTTTCCTGTGGCAATAGTAAATTCACCATTACTAGGAGGTATCCATGTGCATCAGAAGAAGGAAAAAACTGATACTCTGATACACAAAGCTCATAATAATAATAATAAAAATGGAAAATCACCTTTTATTGCTGTTTTTTTAAAGACTTTAAGATTTTAAACCTTTAATACACAATTTTTTTCTCTATTTTTCTGGCCCCCCAGCAAGCATCTCATGGTAATGACATTTTGATGGATCAGTCTTAAAAATAGAAATTCCAGTATATAATAAAATGACAAAAGTGGGTGCCTTGGCCTGCTGGGCCTGCTGGGCCACTGCTACTGAGCTCTGACATACATTTATCAAATACCCACACATTAGATGTTGTAGTTTAGTTTTGGGACATCCACATATGTGAGAATGTTTGATACTTAACAGCCTCATTAACACATCAGTTGTAAGATTCAGTGTAATTGCGTAGGCTCAAAGCTCACAACAAGCTGCATGTTATTTCATTTTTTCCCAAGACCTTTCCCCACAACATCGACCTACCGAATCTATCACTACTCCAGAATCTCATCATTTACAAATTAAGCCCTGAGATACACCTACCTTATTGGTTTTCCAGAAATGATAGCTTATCTGCTGCTCCACAGTTTGCGTTAATCATCCCCAGAAACACTGCTGTGTGTGATCTGATAAAATGGACAAATGACTATAGACACAAGGTAGCTGTACCCTAAGAAAGTGGCCAGTAAGTGCACGTGTAACTACCAGAGGGCAACCTTCACAGCCTTTAAGGTCTTCTCACAAGGCTTAATGATATCTTTGAACTGAAACTAGCCTGTAATTTTCATACAGTAGAATTATGTCTGTAATTAAGCTACAAAATCCTTGAAGTACACAATGAAGGTGGTGGCCTAGTGGTTAGGGCATTCGCCCTGCGAGCATAAAGTCGTGGGTTCGATTCCCAAGACTGCTAGTGGCTCCCGTCCCCACACTCTGCTCCCTGGGCTCCGTGTTCCTGGCTGCCCCCTGCTTCACTTGGTGAATGGGCTAAATGCAGAGGAAGAATTTCGTGCTGTTCACACTGTGTGCTGTGGTGTGTTCATGTATGACAGAATGATCACTTTCACTTTCAGTCACTTCAGTATCACTACAGTAGTCAGTTGAGCATCACTATAACGGTCAGCTCAGCATCACTACAGCAGTCAGTTCGGCATCACTATAATGGTCAGTTAAGTATCACTATAGTGGTCATCAATACAGCATAAAAAGGTATCTTTCTGAAAGAGGCCACTGATTTCAGGGAACACCTGTGGAATACATAACTATATTGGTAACATGATATAACATGATATATCCATGTTCTATGTTTGTGCTGCTATGGTGTGATTCTAAGGTGGGTTGTTTAGCTTAGCATCACCTTTTAACCACAGTGAAATGTTGGACTCTTGAGGCTTATTAGTTTAATATGCCTGTGTCTTTTCCTGAGATCACACAGTTCCATGGGCAGTCACTCTCCTGAGTAGGTTGTTTTTACCTTATAAGTGGTGGAAGATCATAGCTGTATGTTGTTACATGGTTAGTCTTCAGGTTCCTTCACAGTGCATGAATAAAGCAGACCACAAAGTGAACTACAAACAATTTTTACAGCTGTACACGAAAGCTAAACCACACAATAAAATGGAAGGACCTGTTTGAAAAGAGCTACATGTGCACATCAATTTAACATTTATATGAGCATATACCTAAAAGAGTAATGTGTAGGAAGATAAAAGATCATAAAAACTAAAACATTCGTTTTTTATATACAGGACTGTGCAAAAGTGTTTGGCATCTGCAAAAGATTTTTAAAATATTGCTAAATATACTCATTAAAACCAAAAGAATACAGTATATCAGTGTGTTCCTTGTGGAAGCCCAGCATTACTTGTAGTTTCCATCAGAAATCTGGTTTGACTCAATCAGTCCTCCATTAAGTTAAATAGGAAGCTGCTGATGGAATTTCACAAATCCAAACAACAGCTGGAGGAACCAAAGAGAAATCTGGAACTGAACCTGTGTTCTCCTCAGCAGCTCACACAATATCAACTGCTTTTTTATTTACAAACAAAACTAATCTTGATACTTGTTACAGCTTTCATGTTTGTTAGAATGAGGGCTTACTCCAAGCCTAGCACAGCATCTTTTAGAACTACTGCTAACAGACTAGCATTAGACCATTACACTGCTCAAAATAGTCTAGTACTGGTTTGTCCTCAAGACAATAAGAAACTTGTCAAAACCTTTCTCCCTCCATTTCTCCCTCTTTCTATCTCACTCTCGCAGGAATGAATGCAGCAGTAAGGGCTGTGGTCAGGATGGGGATTTATGTTGGAGCCAAAGTCTATTTTGTTCATGAGGTATGGATGTATGACTGCGTATACTGCTGAATGCTTCTTGTGTCATGTACAGCCAAACACACCTCTTGTAATCCTGTATACAGCTATGGTCTCCTTTCTGAGAACAGGGGGTCCTCAAGTTACAACAGAGATTCATTCACATGACAGTGATCGAAACACCGTAGTCAATAACCTATTATAACACAGTTGTACAATCTAGAACATAAAGACAAAACTAAGTCACAGAAAAAGTAAAATTACATAAATATATTCTACTGTGGTATAACAAAAATTACAAAAAATTAGTGTAATAAAATCGTTCAGAAGCCATGATAAAGACCAAAAAGTCGCCAAACAAAGCAACGGAAACGGAACACTTGCGCTTAGATAAGCGTCGTCGATTACTCATGTGCTGCATTAATGTGTATTCTGCGTATTCTTTTCCTGCATGCCACTAAACTAGTTCCCCCACGTGAGCGTCGTAAACTCGAAACGACGTATGTCAAGACCCTCGTAACTCGAGGACCCCCTGTATATGTACAGTGCTGCTTGTAATATTCACATCGCAAATGTCTACAATCTACTCATTAACTGACTTTCATGTCAATTTTTATAAACCTGTCCTTTTTGTATGGAAGTCCCTTTATGCTTGGGACAAACCAAACAAAATGGCAGCAGCAACCAAGTTATCACCAAAATAAGGCAGGTTTTTCACATCATAACTAACAGCAATTACACTCAGTCTCAGTAAATCAAAGGCTGATCATTAAAATGATCTCCTTCCAGTACTTTGTGTTTTGAGAAGCAAACACAATGCAATGTGTACCCAGTTTTACCACTAACTAGGACCTTGGAGAGCAGCTACGGGGAGGAGCCAAGCCCAGTGACCCCACAGGGAGCTATGAAGAGTGGCCAGCGGGCCGAACCCAGTACAACTGCTCAGGGCTGCGTATCTGCATCTCTCTTGGAATTGCTGACTCCAACTGACCACTCTATATATCTATTAATGGTGCTGTTGGGGGCATAATATGCACAAATTTACAGTAACTGCCTCTTATAATAAAGTAAACTGCATATTTTCATTTTATTACTGGAGTCCTCTGAATTTTTGAAGTAAATTTTAACACTTACCCTTAAATGCCAAATGAGGTTTGTAACCCAAGCAGGTTGCTGATATTCACTTTGTAACAGACACATATCATACATGCAACCCCCAATTGTTATTGTAGTGCATATATATTATTGCTGCTTTATATACATACCTACTTTTGTGACATACACACATCAAAGGAAAAATGTTTCTAACACTTAGAGAAGTGTATTAAATTAACATCTGAATGTGCAACTAAAAGTGAATTAATATTAAGACTGAGAGTGCTTTTTATGCAGGGTTATCAGGGCATGGTGGATGGAGGTGACAACATCAAGGAGGCCACATGGGAGAATGTCTCCAGCATGCTGCAACTGGTCAGTGCTACATTTATATTTAAAGTGTGACACATGTAAAAGGGCTTTTGGCTAATGCTCTTATCCAGTGTGACTTACAGTCATTAGTTACAGGGACAGTCCGCCTGAAGCAACTGAGGGTTAAGTGTCTTGCTGAAGGACACAATGGTAGGAAGTCGGGTTTGAACCTGCAACTTTGTGGTCATTAGGTTCACAGGCAAGTGTTTTACCCACTAGGCCACTACCTCCCTTTAATAAGGGTGATACTGAAATGTACACGCAATGGGTTCCACCAAGTGCTGTGGAAAACGAAACATTTTGAAAGGTATTCTGTGTTGCTCGTTTTTTTCTGTGCAGCTGAATTGCTTAGCTTCCTTAACTCCAGTAGTCACCTCTCCAAAAAACTGTGAGAAAATGTAATAATTTTACTCAGTTAGCTGTTTTGAACAGTTCATTTTGAAACAGTGCTGAGATTCTTTTTCCTAACAAGATATGATATGCCAACACTTCAAGTTGCTGTTAACAGGCTGTCTTGAAATGTTTCATGTTCTACATTTCTGATGCAACATTTTTTGGATGTTAAAATTGCCTTGTACCAATTTGCACATTTATTCTTTTAGTTTCGAGTTTATATTTATAATTTATTTATAAAATGCCTATAAAAAGTATTCACCCCCCTGGGATGATTAACCCTTTTATTGCTTTTATAAATAAAATCATGGTCAGTATAATTTGGCGTTTTAGACAAGAATTTGCCAAAACAAAATGACGTTATTTTTGCAAAATAACATCAGTTACTTACATATATATAAGGTAAAGTAAATGATTGCTAAGTATCCATTCAGGTCAGTACCTTTGGCTGCAATTACAGCACTGAGTCCGTGTGGATATGTCTCAATCAGGCTGGCACATCTGGACACTGTAATTTTTCTCCATTCTTCCTTACAAAACAGCTCAAGCTCTGTTAGGTTGCTTGGGGATTGAGCATGAACAGCTCTTTCAAGCTCTTTTGATTGGACTGAGATCTGGGCTTTGATTTGGCCGCTCCAGAACATTCACCTTGTTGTCTTTGAACCATTTCTGTGTAGCTTTTGCTGTATGCTTGGGGTCGTTGTCTTGCTGGAAAAGAAATCTAGTTCTGTTGCAGACTGAGTCAGATTATCCTCCAGGATTTGGTGATATTTTTCTGCATTCATGATCCCCTCAACCTTTACAAGTCTTCTAGGCTGCTGAGAAGCATCCCCAGAGCATGATGCTGCCACCACCATGCTTCACTGTGGAGATGGTATGTTTGTGGTGATGTGCAGTGTTTGGTGTTCGCCAAACATAGCGTCTAGTCTGATGGCCAGAAAGACCAAAGAACTTTCTTCCAGGTAACCTTGGAGTCTCCCACATGCCTTTGGGCGAATTCCATGCGAGATTTCATATGAGCTTTTTTCAGCAGTGACTATCTCTTTGCCACTCTCCCATATAACTCTGGCTGGTGAAGAACCCGGGCAACAATTGTTGTATGTACAGTCTCTCCCATCTGAGCCACTGAAGCTTTTATTGGTATAAATGTGGCCTCCCTCACCAGTCTTCTTCTTGCCCGGTCACTCAGTTCGTGAAGACGGCCAGCTGTAGGCATATTTAGTCAAGTGCCATACTTCTTCCATTTCTTAATGATGGATTTAACTGAACTCTGTGGGATGTCCAGTGAGTTATTAATCTTTTTGTAGCCATCTCCTGACTTTTTTCCTTTAAATAATCTTTTCTCTGAGTTGCTTGGAGTGGTTTTTTCGTAGCAAATACTGATGAACCAGAGACTGGGCCTCCCAAACACAGGTGTTTTTATACTACAATAATTTGACACACATCAACTGCACTGGAGTGATCTCCATTTCACTAATTGTGACACTGCTGGCATCAACTAGGTGGACCTCAATGGAATTAGGTCAGTCACTTTAAAGGGGGTGAATATTTTTGCAAACACAAACATATATTTTTAATATATAATGTTAAAAATATATTTTTAATATTTAGTAACTAATGTTAGACATTAGTTTGTTAAAATTTGGTTTCCCTTTGGCATGAAAGAAGCTTTTTTTTGCAAATTCTTGTCAAAAAAGCCAAACTATATTGGCCATGATTTCATTTATAAAAGCAATAAAAGGATGAATCATCCCAGGCCGTGAATACTTTTTATAGCCATTGTATATGTGTATACTTTGTCTTTTTTGTACTCTGTAAAATCTGGAGCCACGCCGTCTCATCTTACTGTACACATGCATATAGATGAGATGACAATACTTTCTCTGTAATTTATATCACATATCGTACTTATCGAATTTCCCACTTGTGGGACTAATAAAGGTTTATCTTATCTTATCACCCCTGTGCGCCGTTCACTTCACTGGCTTCCTGTTTCTGCCCGGATCACCTTCCAGTGTCTGTATGGTAATGTGCAATCATACTTAAAAGAACTCCTTACCCCCCACTGCCACTCACGCACTCTCCGCTCCACCAACACCCACCTTCTTCTCCCTCCCAGGACTCGCTCCCACACCGCTGGAGATAGGACCTTCTCTTGCGCTGCCCCACGACTGTGGAACGCCCTACCCCCACATTTGAGGGCTCCACAGACTGTGACATGTTTTAAGAAAAGCTTGAAAACGTTTCTCATTAGCCAGTGTTTTTAATGATTGCTTGCTGTTTTTTTTTTTTTTTAATGTTTAATGTTTTACTCCTCTCAGTTTTTAATGCTGTCTTTTAATATAATGTTATTTTCTCTGTCTGTATGCACTCAGAGGTTTTTTGTAAAATGTAAAATGCAATATAAATACATTTTTATATATATATATATATATATGTTCTAACTTATAATAGACTACTTAAACACTGAATGACTAACTAAAATGGACTACATATAGGCTGTGCCATATGTTATAATCAGTCCCAATAAACAAAGTTTTTTCAGCAGTTTCTGTGTTTTCTTTTGACTTACACACTGTTCTTTCTGAAGAACATAAAATCCAAGCTAAGTATAGCAGTAAGAAATATTAAGCAGTAAGAAATATTAAAACTGTCATTAATTACATTTTTTAAAACATAAACCCACCAAACGCATTAACATTATCTGGAAAATGACTAGAGGTACCGGGTCCTCTGTGCATGTTTAGTGTCTTGCATTAAGCCCCACCCCCAGCTAAAGCAGGTTTTTCATTGGCTGTTTCCCTGGTGGACTGCATCCAGACCCACACATTTTCACACTTCACATACTGCACCACTGAATGTCCCTCTGTGCCTGTGGGATCTGGGCCTGATCAGAAAGCTAAAGTGGTCATGCCGTGGTGGGCAGACAGCTGGGCGTGCGTGTCACGGGATCTTTATCTACACACAGACCCACACCCACACGTCTCCAGACTAAAGTGTGTGAGTCACAAAGCCAAGATGCTGACAGTGTGTACTCCAATCACACACCTGTGGATTTCAGCAGAAGACCCACGCAAACTCCAGTGATCCGCACGGAACCCTGAGAAACACGGACTAAACACTGAATCCCTGCTTTTAATAATCTTTAATTATGTTTATTGGCTAAAGCGTGTCTCCTATATCTGACATCTCACTTTGAAGATATGCAGGCTTTTCTGCATTTTAACCTACACAGGGGTCCAGACATAATCGTTAAAACCAGCAAACTACACACTGCGTAAACTATACCTTTCTAATATAATGTATGGTCACCCACATTCCACCACAAAAGCTCAGACCCATGTTGTGGTATCTGGCACCAAGACATTAGCAGCAGACGCCTTGAGTCCTGTAAGCTGAAGTTGATCTGCTGAAAGAGGCCACTGGCATTAATAAATACAGTTTCAATGTTTTGGTGTACTTGGTCTGGAACAATGTTTAGATAAGTGGTACTTGTTAAATCAAGAGCCAGTTTAATGTCAGAACCAAAGATTTCCCAGCAGCCTGGGAAATCTTGCCTTCTTCCCGTCGTGCATTCTGCTGCCATTTCTTCCCCAGTTAAGTGACACATGTGCACCCAGACGTCCATGTTCTGACTCAGTCGTCTAGCCATCAGAATTTGGCCCTTATCAGAGTCAATCAGATTTTCATTCTTGCGTATTTTCCTGTTTCCAACAGGTCACCTTCAACAACCGACTCTTTACTTGCTGCTTAATATCCCACCTTGTCAGTTGCTATTGTAAAGAAATAGTGTTACTTCCTCTGTCAGTTTTTAATGTTGTGGCTGATGTATATATGTATACATAACATCAGTGTAAATATGAAATGAAGTTGTTTTGCTCTGGTAGTGACAATATACATTAATACTACTACTACTACTACTACTACTACTACTACTACTACTACTACTACTACTACTAATAATAATAATAATAATCATCATCATCATCATCATCACTGAAATATATTTTGAATGACAGCATGAGCATTCTCCCATTTCTCTCTTCCTCTCTTTTTCTCTCTATCTCTCTTCCCTCTTCATGTGTAGCAGTGTTGAGTCCATGATTATCTATTTCCCGTTATCCATCCATCCTTTGATCATGTGCACATCTAACATTTGGACCGTCTTATTTTATTCGTCATGTATTCGTATCCACCTGTGCCCATCCGTACATCCCTTGGCTTTGCTACTGTGTGAGACGCTCCAGAAACCAGCCCCCTGTATGTAATAAGATTCATAGGCTTCTTGTTCGGCCCATGATCATGCTCAGTTTGTGCAGTCCTGCTGTGCCGCTCCCCGTGCCTCTCTCGGCTGGACACGGCCACGCTGACAGCTGGGAGCGCTTTGGGCGCTGGAGAGCCTGGGCTGGCTCACCGGGCCAGCTGGACATGAAAGAACATGAAAAGCAAGACCGCTACCAGACTCCAGTCATTAAAGCATTAAATGACCTGCAGATGAGCCAGAGCCCACTGAGTCCGAGGGCCACACAGCAGCAAAGAGGGAGAGGGACGCAGAGAGAGAAAGAGAGAGGGAGAGACAAAGTGAGAAGGAAGTAGAGAAAGGGAGAAAGAGAAAGAGAATAAGGAACCCAGAGAGAGAAGTGGGGAGAGAGAAAGTGAGAGAGTGAGAGAGGAAGAAAAATCAAATCAAAGGAAGAGAGAGGAGAGAAAAAAGGAGAGAGAGAGAGAGGAATGTACAGAAAAGGCAGAGACAGAAAGACAGAAAGAAAGTGAATTACAGAGAGAGGGATTGACATGAGAGAGAGTATTACTAAGACGCACAACATCACAAAGAAGAATTAGCTGATGGTGGGCTTCCCGTGTTGCTCATCACTGCTGTGGTTTGGTGTGTTTGAAGAACTGCCCACCATCCACCATGTAGACACTCTGAACACTTTGTTCACAGCACCTGCAGCACACAACATCTGCACAGAACAACTCAGAGAGGTACATGGAGCCTCCTGCTACATCCTGCTGTATGAAGCAACAGATGTTTTTGCAGCCTATGGCTTTGTTTTTTTTCACTTGATTCAAACAGTTACATAAACCCAAACACACAACATATTACTGATTGCTGAATACAATGAAGAATGCTGTTGCAGGGAGATGTAAAATCAGAAGACGTTTTAGGATAGATTTTGTCTTGATTTTGAACTCTTGCTTAACCGAGTACTTTAAAATGTGAGGAAAAGTGCATTTTGCTTTCAGGCTGGCTCAGAGTACAACATATTCTTTGTCAGTCAGTGTTTGATACTTTACACTAATTATTTAAACACTACACTCACCTTTGAGACTGACTGCTACTTCTGGTGTGTGTTAAAATCTGCAGCCATAAGCAAAAATTTGAACATACTTATATGTTTTGTTGAAGAACACACCCTCTACAGACATTTTTTTCTAAATGTTTGCGGAGACACATTTTTCTCAATGTGTTAAACTCAACAAATAGATAGTAACTTTGTATTATGTTTTGTACATACATATACACACACACACACACGCACATACACACACACACACACACACACATATATATATCAGAATCAGAATCAGAAAACTTTATTTATCCTGGAGGAAATTGTTTTTTTGGGGGAAGCATCATATGGATTTCACTGGTACAGTGTTATCCACACAGAAGTTAATGTAGTCCGTGACACAGTCTGTGAGGTTATCAACGT
>JBBJLS010031855.1:0-14443 GCA_037577275.1 Bryconaethiops microstoma
AGTTCTAGATAAAGGAGTTCCAACCACTCAGCATTCAGCACCACCAGTATACTGATCACTGCCTGATCATCTGGAATTATCTACTCCTGTTTCTTCACTGGTTCAGGACTTCAGTTAGATGGTTTTTGTTCTGCTTGAATGATTCATACGTGGGTCACTGTGTGGGTAAACAAATAAAAAACATTCTTTTTAAAAGTGCTCCAGGAAGCCTGGAGAACTGTTCCTCAAGACCACATTGAAAATACAAGATGGTTTGGTTCTTTAGAAGCAAAATATGGAGAAATGATGGGTGGGTCAAAACCTTTGCACACCACTGTATATCTAAGTGCTGTGTATTATTTGGCTTGTGTGAAGAGTTTTGACACATTGAGCCCAATTCCACAACAAGTGGATCTGCAATTGCAAAAAGACTGTAATCCTAATTCTAATCCTAACCAGAGTTTCACCAGATACTTTACAGAATAAAATTATACAATTACAGCATACACTATATGGATGAAAGTATTGGGATGCCTGAGCGTTACACCAACAGGGACTACAATCACATTGCACTCAAATACCTAGATTTTAATATGGTGTTGAATTGGGTTGAGGTCAGGGCTCTGTGCAGGCCAGTCAAGTCCCTCCACACCGAACTCATCCAACCATGTCTTTATGTCTTTAGAAAAGGGCCTTCCTCAAACTTTGTCCACAAAGTTGGAATCATGCCATTGTCTAAAATGTCTTGTCCTTCATTGGAAGTAATGGGCATAGCCCAAACCCTGAAAAACAGGTGTCCCAACACTTTTGTCTTTATAGTGTATGTCATATGATGATTTATATTTATCAAAATAAAATGACTTATTTTTGAGCACAGCACAACTCAAATACAAGCCCCCCCCCGCCCACACACACACACACACACCCACCAAAATTGGTTTGGACAAGCCAATGCTCTAGTGCAAAATTAAAGAAGCAAACTTGGGACCTTGAACATCAGAAATGATGTGAATTTGTTTTTTTTTGCTGAGCAATTCCTTTGAACTTTTTTAAGCCAGCCAGCACTGCTGGTGTAAATCCCATTAAACTCTGGGCTGTGTGTACATGGCGAGACTTCCTCTGTGAGTAAACATGCTGATTTGTATGTGGGTTGAATTTTGTCAGCACGATGCGCTACACACTGTTACGTTTTTTTCCCCCATTTCCGCTGCGTTTTGGTCCTCGCTGCCTGCGAAATGAAAATGAAGTGAATAGACGAATCTGTTCCCCTGCGTCTCGCTGCATGTTTGCCGTTCTGCTAAATTACACCCCCCTCCTCCGTTTGGATTTCGTGATGTAGGGTAATGGAGGCAGTAAATGCTCCGATTTCTTAAGTGTCCTCATGCGTATACGAACTCCTACAGATAATTGCTTTTTAGATTAGCTGGTTGCGTTCCGATTGTAATGAGCCTCAAAGTCACCAGGTATTATGCTCACTGTCATGCGCCTGGATCACATTGAGATGCACATTAAAGACAAACAGCAGCATTGTTTTTAATACAGAGCTAAATCACTCTCGGGCTAGGTATAATGATACCTTGGCTTGGATGATGATATCCAAAACCTTCTTTTAATTGCAAGAGAATATAAAAACCCCTATTTCTGTATATTTTGCTTTAAATCATCTTCTTAGTGCAAACATACTATTTTATTTCTGTCAAACTGTCTTTCAACCACTCAGCATTCAGCACCACCAGTGTACTGGTCACCGCCGGATCATCTGGAATCACCTGCTCCTGTTTCTTTACTGGTTCAGGACATAAGTTGGATGTGGTTTGTTCTGCTTGAATGATTCATACACAGGTCACTGTGGGTCTTAATAAACAAAAAACATTCCTCTGAAACTGGTCAGGTTCAGGGACTAGACTGAGAGCCTTCAAAAAGTTTGGAGAACTGTTCCTTCTAACTGTGTTAGGAATATAAGAAAGTCTGGATCTTTGAAAACAAAATATGAAGAAAGACTTTTGCGCAGTACTGTATTCTATAGATCTGGATTAAAAGACTTCAAGGCTGTGTAGACACATAATAAAGATGGAGTAACACCAAAGAAGAACAGTGGACACCAAAGAAGAACCTGGCAGTGGATGGTTCTTGCAAGATACATTTTGGTAAATGAGATATGGTACGGTGAAGAACTCTGAAGGACTGATGTTCAAGGAAATTTTTATAAAATGTGAAAATAGAATGCTTAAGAGTGGTCTGATGTAAATAAAATACTTTAGAGCATCTTACAGAGTCAGAATATTTCACAGTGGTGGTGATAGGAACCAGAGGTCTGGTGTATCTAAAATGCCTCTAATGACTCTGAAAGGTCCCTCTCAGAATGCTACATGAAATGATTACATATTTGGTTAAAATTCTTTTTTTATGTATTTGTAATTGTGAATTTATTAATTCATGGTGGATTTGTACATGCATGCGGCAAATTAGCACCCAAAGAAAATGACTATTGTGCCATTATCAATATTACATATATAAGCTCAGAAGAAGGAATAAAATGGCTATATTTTGTACGTTCACTATTTCAATGCCTATATTAGCCAGAAACTATCATATTTTTTTAATCATCACTACTGATCTATTTAACAAGCTTTTAGGTAACAGCCAATTGAATGAAACAGTTAATTAATGCATTTAAAGTTAAAGAACAGGCTAGAATTTGACTGTTGATTTGCCTCACCAAATTACCAGTTAACAGGATGTTAGACCTGCACTGTTACAGATTCCTCCCATGTTATAAAGGAAACTTGTTTTATTTGACATATTTTCATTTATAGTTGTTCACTCAACAGCTTTCCAGTGTTTAAAATTTGTAGTTGATGAAATAAATGCATGAGTGTTAAAAACCTGGGGTGAAAACTGGTAACACTGTTCACTCTGTTAAATCACATGATTTTAAAGATTCAGGTTGATGTAGATGATGAAAATAACAATAATGAGTTATTGACAGTTTTAAATTTATTCTGATGATGCTCCTTTGTCCATTTATGCAGCTATAACATAACACAGAACTTTTTTAAAGTGATGAAAATCTAACTATAGGGTTTGAACAAATGTCATTCAATTAATAACACATTTGCATTGATTGTCCTTAAAACTTTACATAAAATATGAGAAAAACAGGACCTCCTCCAAGTTCAATGTCTATTAAAATAGTTGAATGTGTTAAATTGCTGGTCTGAACTAATCAGAGTGCTGCAGCACCTCAGACAGGCTCTCAGTATTTTGCTTCAGTTTCGGGAAGCTCTTCGCCACACGTGTTTATTTCCATCATCCCCTCAGGGCACTGGTTTAAGATCAAAGTGCCAATTCTGTTTACCTGTCTTCCTGTCATGATTTGTCTTTGCTGCTTCCCATTACTGTGCGAAAATACCCCTGGACATTTTGTACACACTCTGAGATACACTGACAGCTGTCTCTCAAATGCGTTCCCACGACAGCACTGACAGGTAGGATGATCTCTGCACCAGACTGTAAAACCAGCAAACGACCGCCTCAGTATGACTCCATGGCCATTCCTGAGAACTTCAGCCAGCTGCTCTGGCTGTCCTCCCCTCGTCCCGACAGAGCCCCAATTACAGTCCAGATCACTCCACCGCCGGTAGTTTACCTGTCAGACTCTGGGTTACATGCCGTAGTACAGGGGGGTGTGGATAGGGGGGATTATTGTGGCTACTTAAGACTCCCCTATACTGTATAATGCTCTAAAAATAACAGGCAGTACATTTGCTTATGTACAGAAAGTGAACATTGAAAATCCTTCAGTTTTGGGAAAATTGTGTTTCTCAAAACTGATTTGTTATCCTGAAATATAGCTATTGGTGTTACTGTCTTTAGTTTACTGTTCCTCATTCTTCATTCCTACAGTACTGCCACACAGGATGTGAAAGTTTAGGCCCTGTTGTTGATTTTTATGGGAAGGATGTTAACACAACATCTATATGGAATATAAACATGACACCTTCACATACTGTATTTTAATGCACAATTACGCGTACTTGTTAAATGCAACAATTTTTATAATGAAATGGTTATAAAATGTTGACCATTAGCCACATGGAAATATAAACTGGCTGAGTACAGTATTCATATTTGTTTATAGTTATATGTAATATATTTCATTATATTTCATGTTCATATCTTTTTTATTCTTATTATTTGTCTTATTCTTATTTTTAAGTTAATAGTTAAGTTATAATTATTATAATAATTTATAAAGATACATTTTCTATGTACAATTTTACATGGTGCCTTTTTCAAACCCAAGAACACATTGCAGAAGTAATAAAAGTATTTTGTATATTTATTGTATATTTAACATAGTGTATTTATACAGAGTAATTTTTTAGTTGTTATTTGACTTTTATTTGAACTTCATGACCATAAGCAGTTTCCTCGGGGATCAATAACATTTTCTAATTCTGATTCTGACTCAGAAAAAATCAATAAACAAAACAACCTACTTAAGGGGGCAAAATTCCCCAGAGCACTGCATGGAGTCACATACCTGTCCTGGAAAGACTCATTAGGTCTGGGGGGTGGGGGGGATGCGGTAGTTGCAGCGTGGCTGTTGACTGGTGTTTGGTTAGAAGCCCCAGGGGAAATCCTGCCACCCTCTGTCGCTGTCTTGGTTAATTTGGTGGCAGATGCCTCCAAATTAACCAAGCCAGTAGGAAACATCAACACGCATACATACGAACAAGATCAATATAAAACAGCAGCCATGTTGCACCAGCATCCACTTGAACAGACACACACACACACACACACACACACACCTGAATGTCAGCAGTTTCCTTCCAAAGGTTTCATTTTTCCACAGCACTTGCATTAATGAAACACAAGTGCGTCCCTCAGTCCTCTGTACCATGCACTTTCCCAGCCTATTCACACTGTTCTAATCCTCCTTAAACAAAAGTATTCAATTTTTTTGGGTTAATTTCAGTGTTACGGTTGAAAGAAACATGTTACAGTAAATTATTCTATAACAGGGTTGAACTGTAATTGAAAAAGAAAGGAGAGGTATGGTTTTAGCAAATGTACAATTAATTATAATAATGAACAGTTCAATATTTTAGCAAATAAAGCATATAGCCTCTATACAATGTATGTGTGTGTGTGTGTGTGTGTGTGTGTGTGTGTGTGTATACATGTGTGTGTGTGTATTTGTGTGTGTGTGTGTGTGTAAACTCGACTAAAACTCTTATTCTAGACGAGTTCTTGTCTACACATTCTTTCTCATCCATAATAGAGAGTGGGTCTCATCACTTTGTCCCAGCTCCCTCTCCTCAAAAGCTCCTCTGAGCTCTCCAATTCCAGCTTCACTGTCTGGCCGTCCTCCATCTCCTCTCCTGACAACTCTACGTCTGACTCCCCTTCCACAATTCTGAGTGAAACCCTCTCTGTCTCACTCACGCCAGTGGTTCCTGAAGTATGAAAACTGGTTAAAACAGGAGGTAGTGATTCCTGATGCCCACTACAGAGGATACTGAATAAAAGCAGTAGTTTTAAAGGGCTAAATTACTGTACAATTCTGAAATCTTACTAAAGAGATGTCAAGGCTCGCCTATTGAAGAAACAGTACAATAGAAACATAAAATCCCCTTTGCCCCCTATTTTGAAAAGACAATTCTTCTGCTTGTTAGCCCCAACCCCACAAATGTGACATCATTAGAAAACCCAGGATGTCCTCTTGACAGTGCAGTCAAGACTCAAATAGACTGCATAAATGACTTTTGACTTAGAGGTTTGACTTAGAGACTCATGTCCTCCACAGTGGACAAAAAAGAACTGCCAAGTCTCAGGAGGCTGTTCCTGTACTTACTGACAGAACCTCCAGTGGAGCCATCACAAACATACACACACACACACACACACACACACACACACACACACACACACACACACATACACACATACAGAAATCTGTTATTGACAGAAGAAACATTGATGGCCATTTTCTAACTGTCAGTGGCAGCATAAGCTCATTGTATGTGATATCATTGAAAGCACAGGTTAAATTGAATCAAATTAGTGTGTGGACGGGGAGAGGGGAGAGTGAGCAAGGGGCAGAGAGAGAGAGAGAGCGAGAGAGAGCAGAAAGAAAGGGAGAGAAAGAAAGTGAAAAGAGAGGGGGAGGGAGAGAAATTGAGAGAGAGGAGACAGACAGAAAGAGCATTAGAGAGAGAGGAGGGGAGAGAAAAACTGAGAGAAAAAGAGTATGAGAGGGTGGGGAGTGAGAGACAGAGAGAGTGAGAGAGAGAGAGATGGAGAGAGAGAGCAAAAGAGAGGGGGAGAGAGAAAGGGAGGGAGTGTGGATAGAGAGATGTGTTTGACCGGGAGGCTATATTTTCATATTTGTCCTTCATTTTCTTTTTTACTTCTTTATATACTCTTAGTAATTAAAGATATAAAATGCATTGCAAGTTATGCCTTATAATGTAGAATCTAATAAACTCTTACAGGGTTGGAGCACAGCTCATAAAATTGAATTCAGTGCTTTTAACATTTTTTAATAACCCTCAACAAAGCCTCAAAAAGTAATCCAGTTTCCATACAAGCTAGCTTTATATTAAGCATATCTAATAGCTGTGCAGTTACATTTTAACAATGCAGACACCGAGAGTGCATCACTGTTACAGCTGGATTATAAAGTTTTTTGCTCATGTACTTACTTGAGGATATACTTCAAAGTGAAAGTAAACTTTATCATAATCTCACCTATATACATGCATACAATGAGCCTTGTGTAATGAAGTAAGTAAAAGTGAGAAAAGTAATTAAATTAAGTGAGTTCAAAGTAATGTTAATACACATGAGTAATAAGAAGCTGCACTAATCAAAGCTGTAACAGTGAATAGATCACCAGTGGTTACGTTGCTACACAGACACCTCATTTTGCTTTATGAGGTACTGATTAGTGATCACCTAAATCAAATCTTTTTTAATGAGGAAAAGTATAAAAACACTGCTGTAATCAACACATTTTCCTCTTGTAATGAGACCAGTTGGATGGTAAAACACTACTAGAAGTACGTCAAAGGTAATTACTGCCATTTTGTTTGAGTGAACAAGAGATTTGTTTTTCTTTGAATTATTCAAGTTCTGTAAACGCTGCATCATTTCTCTTGTTTTGATGTGTTGTCATTTCCTTTAAAACGATGCTTTAAAGAACAATATTTTTATTTTTTGAAATATTGTCAGCAGTTCTTAAAAACTAAGGCAAAGCTGTTCAGTTCAATACTTGCACCTAAAAAAGATAAAACCTGAGAAACTCAACATATTTGCAGTGGTCTCTTACATAAATATATATATTATTACATATATAATTATGATGATTATTATTATAATCTCTCTCACACTCTCTAATTGGGGTCTTTGATGGGAACTATCAGAGCATGGGCTAATCCGAGAAATATGGTCTCATGTGACTTCTGACCCACTGTTAGACTTAATAAGATGACAGACTATATCAGCTGTAGATTGTAGTGACATTATTTACATGCTGGTTCTTCCCTGAAGTCTGTGATTTTCTTGTGTGGTAAGATTTGTTAGCGGTGACCTTTTCAAAGTGTGTACTCTAAAGAGCGGTCAGCATTCATTGCCGGGAGGGGAGTACTGTTGTTCCCGCGCTGGGGATCTGAGCCGGCGACCTTGTGGTTATGGGCCATTTTACTATAGCATCAGCATGGCCTTTCTGGCTGGTGGATCAAGAAATCGGTCAGAGCTTCAAAACTGAAGCCCTATCGGCTTTTAAGAGTGTTGGTTTGGGATCATTTTCACTGTTTGGAAATCTTCCCTTTTGGTCAGTTTAAGCATCTTTTGGATGGTCGTCTTCTTAAAGTTTGCGAGTCCACGGTGTTTCCATGTCTGTTCTGATATTCTACAAATTTAAGAGTTATTATATTGGTCAACCCCATCAATAAACAATGCCTTAAATATCAAAACTCCTCAGTGTTTCTTGGCTTGGATGTATGGTTCTACAGAAAAAATCAACTTGAATAGGTTTAGAACCTTTACATGATGTTGAGGTTGGTGAGACTTGAGGCTTGTCCCCCATATTTCTCATTTTTAAAAAACATTAAAAGAATAACAATATATATATATATATATATATATATACCGTACAGTTCCGTCCTATGTTTATACACGTAAAGTTACGACACCAATAGTTTACTTCCCCCACTGTTTTATTACATATTCTCTGCATTTTGTGTTATTTTTGGCTGTCATGATGATGGAAGCAGCGGGCAGATAAAAATGAGACCTCAGTCCCAGAGAGCTTTCCCCTGTATAAATAAGTAATGAGTGAAATAAATAAAGGTTGGAAATGTGTTGGTGAGCACTTGACAGCATGCAAGTTGCTCTCTTTGTGGCAGCAGAGCTTGTCTTATAAATCATAAAAGTAATAACAATTTATGATGGAGCCATCTGCAGATACATCCGCTGTTTCTAAACTTTTTTGGGGGGAGGGATTTGAATCTCTGAGATGTCACACATTTCCCAACCACCAAACCCTTGATGATGTGAGAATTCTCCAAAATATCTTTTGAAAGGCCTGTTTTGTTTTTCCAAAAATGCTAATGCAAGACTCTAGCCACAACTCCTCACTGCCCCCATAACTAAAAATACACTGCAAACTCTCTGCCATACTTTCTTTAAAAGAAAAGTTATTCGAACAATGCCATAGAACAAACTATTTTAAATTCCCTAAAGAACCGTATTTGGCGGGGTGGAATGAAAACTGTCCGTGCCTAGGTTTGATTCACATAACATAAAGGGTCTTTGCCAGTTGAAGGTTTCTTTTAATTATGTAGATTAACTATAAAAAATCCTTCAGACATCTTTTTACCAAAAGTAACATCCATTGCAATATTCTTCCAGAAAACAAAAGTGTTTTTTCTAATTACACTTAACCAAGAACCTTTTCTGGGCCTTTTATTTTGAAATTGTTTGAGTTTAGACATGATAAGACCCTTCCAATGAAAGGTTCCCTCATATGCTCAATCTGTATAGATCCATTAACTTTAAACCATGCAAGGTTCTTTAGACCTCTGTAGACCAAAGGTTCTTCATGCTCTAATCTTTTTTTCGTTTTTTTTATGGTAAGAACCAACAGTGGTTCTTATAACCAATTGCAACCCTTTGGGCCACCAAGCTGTCTTCCTGTTGTAGCTTTACACTTCGCATGTTGAGATGTTGAGATGCTTGTTGGGTACATCTCAGGAAATGTTTGTTTTAGGAAATAAACCAATACACAAACCTTTATTGGCCCTCCGATCTTCATATTTGTTTCTCAGACAAACAAAATTAATAATAGTGTTGTTGTTTGTGTTGTTTGGTTCCCTTCCTTCTGACCAAAGTAGAAAATAATAATTTTATATCTGGATTGCTTAGCGTTCACACTGCTTTACATTAACACCAAACAAAAAAATCATACATCTAAAGTCATGTCTGCATGGGCAGATAATGATAATAATAATAATAATAATAATAAGAAGAAGAAGAATAAGAATAATAATAAATTTTATTTGAAAAGTGCCTTTCAAAGCACTCAAGGACACTGTACACAACAAAATGATTAAAAGAAGAAGCAAGAGAGCAGACAATCTACAGATTCTACATAAGACAATAAAAAATAATATGGCAGAATGAAGAAGATAATGTTGAATAAGCTATTTTGAATAGGTGGGTTTTGAGTCTAGATTTAAAGAGAGGAAAAGAAGTGATGTGTTTTATGTCAGGAGGCAGAGAATTCCAAAGCTGAGGAGCAGAGCAGCTGAAAGCCCTGCTCCCCATGGTGGCAAGACGGGGTGAAGGGACCGAGAGAGAAAGGGATGAGGAGGATCTCAGGCTGCGAGATGGAGTGGTGATCTGAACCAAATCAGACAAATATGGAGGGGAGAGGTGGTGATTGGCCTTAAATGTGTACAGAAGAATTTTGAAACCCATGCAATGTTTAACCTGGTGATAATACGAGCAGCAGAGTTCTGGACAAGTTGGAGCTAATGGAGGGGTTTTTGAGTAAGACCAAATAAAAGTAAATTGCAGTAATCGATGCCGGAAGTAACAAGGCTATGGACAAGAATGGCAGTGGCATGGGGCATGAGAGAAGAACGGAGCCGATTAATGTTGTGTAGATGGAAATATGCAGACCAACTGACATTATTGATGTGTGAATGAAAAGAGAAAGTGCTGTAAAATGCTGTCATATATTTGGCAACCGTAACTTTGATAATCTCCCTAATACCAAACTTTTGTCTGTCTTATTTGAGCTCGTTGGTTTAAGTCATGTCTTGTTTTATCAGATATTCCTGATATTCTAGAGCTATAAAACTCTCAAAAGTGGGAGCTTGGAATTACATCTTCCGAGAGCAACAAACCAGCTGTGCTTTCATAATTGTGATATATCCACCTTCTCAAAAACGCCGCCTGTGCAGCGCATGCATTCGCTCAAGTGTGTCTTTCGGATCACTCCTGTATGTTCTGGAATCATCCATATGCAAAGTTTGGAATCGCATGTCAGGCTTGTCAGAGTCATGTAATACTTAAACATGTAAGTTTGAGAAGGCAATCTCTTCCTCGTGAGGAGCAAAGCTGGATGTTGGAGGGGGTGTTTGGGGAGCTGGGGGGTAGTAGTGTCTGGGGATGGAGGGATTTAGGTTTATGCTGCTGGCGATGCTGCGTACTGTCCATATTTATTAAGGCAGAAATACATAGCCCAGCGCAACGCTGTGCCAGACAAGCGATAAGACAGGCCGTCTCAGGAGCGCAGAGCACTGCTGTGCTTTCTCTTCGGCTGTGAACATATTGGCTGTATTTATCACTTTGGAAGCATTCTGCCATGTCTGCCTGTACACATGATGCGATTTGCCGCCCCCCCTTTAACCAAAGTGTGGAGCTGCATTCAGTGCATTATTATTATTTACAGTGTGCGTGTCTGTGGTTAATATTTCATATATTGTTGTTACGTATGAAGCCACATGAGATTAGACATTTGTGCTGTAATAATGTAGATGAATGCCATGCTTGCATTATTGGCTTGCATGCCCGTGATGTCATATCCTGTGATTTGTGTGATGTCCTGTTATATTGGGAAGAAATTTAGATGCTTTTGGGATTTCCAGCCGAGGAGAATGTGGTTGCATATACACTGCGGTTTTAGACAAAGTAACCTTACTAAGGCTCGTGCCACAGAAAGCTAGTAGCCGAGCTGTTATTATTTGTCAAAGTAATGCAAAAGTCAAAGAAATTGCGCTTTGGTTTCAGAGTGTCGGTTTCACAGTTCTGAGCACATGCAGAGCAATCACTTGTGGGTGTTTGTGGAGATGCAGGACATTGCATAGCCCAGGCTGTTTTAATCTTAGGGTTGAGAGGAGGAGTGGGTTGGGATTCCATAGCACTTTTTTTAAATGATGGAAAATAATCACTAATAACGTATTTTTGAGAGTGGCTTTACTGTTACATTTCTCTGGCTAGTGATGCACTACCACAGAGCTGAAGACTGTTTCCCTGTGCTCCAGACAGTGTTTGGTGTGAACACAGCATAGCAACTCTAAACGGGGCCCAGTACAAAGTGTAAATATAATGGGAAATTTGGAAAATTGTGATGTTGGAAATTTGGAAAATTGGGTGGTTTCTATACGTATTCAATTCATCAGTATCTATAATTGATCCTCTGACTCGCCCATAAATAGGGTGCTTTCCTGTTCCTCCTGTCACATTTATCCGCAGAATATATTGTAGCGTCACCTAGCGCTTGGGACCAGATGCTCTGGGGACATTTGGCTGACGCTTTTATCCAGAGTGGCTTACAGTCATTTGTTACAGGGACAGTCCTCATGGAGCAACTGAGGGTTAAGTGTGTGGCTCAAGGACTTGATGGTAGAAAGCGGAGGTTTGAACCTGCGACTAGGTGATAATCAAGGTTCACAGGTAACTAGGCTACTGCCACCCTCCGGTGGTTGGTCCAAAGCAGAGATGCTGAAATTGCGTCCGGCCTTCAATGTTCTCTTAGCTGTAGACGGGAGCTGTCCATTCAGCACCACGGTCTAGGCTTGGTGAGGAGTGCCTACCACCTGACATCACAGTATTTAAAAAATATTTATCCTTGCTTGCAGATCAGAATTTATTGTAATTGTATACATTTCACTGAATACTATGTATAAAGAAGTCCCGGGGTTCAGTTTCCACCCAGGATCCTGTGTGGAGTACACATGTTCTCCCAGTGTCTGGGTGGGTTTCCAATGGGTGCTCTGGTTTGCTCCCACAGTCCGAAGACATGCACATCAGGTGAACTGGAGATCCTAAATAGCTTCTAATGTGTGTGTGTGTGTGTGTGTGTGTGTGTGTGTGTGTGTGTGTCTGCCCTGTGATGGGCTGGAGACATGACCAGGGTGTTTCTCCACCTTTGAACACTGGAATAGACTCGAGCACCCCTGTAACCCCAGTTAAGGGTTAATGGATCAGCTTGTGGTCTGGTGGTTAGGGAGTTGCTCTGTAATTGGAAGGTCGTGGTTTGAATCCCAGGATTCCAAGTGGCACCTCTGAGGTTCTCTTGAGCAAGGTACCGTCCCCAAACACTGCTCCCCAGGTGTTGTGTTCCTGGCTGCTCGCTGCTTCACTTGGTGAATGGGTTAAATGCAAAGAAAGAACTTCACACTGTGTGGTGTGGTGTGGTGTGTGACTATATGGGCCACTTTACTTTAAAATGGATGGATGGATGGATGATATGTTTAGAATGGGTCCCACTTATATTTAGAATGAAAATCTGAATTATAAAACTTTATTGTCTAAATAAATAAGTTTAAATAAAAGTCAAATAAAACCCCTGCAGAAATACTCTACGGCAAATGCAGGATACTGTATTCACAAAATGTTACTACATACTACATGTTACTAACTTAGTTAGGTAATTTTCTAGTAACACAAAAAGCTTCTTTAATAACTGTGGGGTTACAGATTAACAATACACACATAATATGTGTAACTATGTGGACAAAAGTATTGGGACACCTGACCATTACACCAAAAGGGACTTTAATGACATTGCATTCAAATACTTAGACTTTAGTATATAGTTGGTCCCCCTTTGCAGCTATAACAGCTTCCACTCTTCTTGGAAGGCTTTCCAAAATATTTTGGAGTTTCTCTGGGAATTTGTGTCCATTCATGAGCTCAGACACTGATGTTGGACGAGAAAGCCTGGCTCACAATCTCCGTTCCAGTTTATTCTAAAGGTGTTGGATGGGGTTGAGGTTGGGACTCTGTGTGGCCAGTCAAGTTTTTCCACACCGAACTCATCCAGCCACGTCTTTATGGAGCTCGCTTTGTGCACTGGGGCACAGTCATGCTGGAACAGAAAAGGTTCTTCCCCAATATGTGTCCATATTAGCCCAAACCCTAAAAAATAAGTGTGTCCCAATACTTTTTTATCCATATTGTGTATGTGGTATTACATTAGGATACCTCTATTTAATTACATGAGGAAAAACTGAGGTTAAGACATTTGTATCTAAGCTGTACTGCTTAAGGCAACTACATTATGAACTATGATGTGACCAGGGGGCAGATCATTTTTAATTGTGTTCCTGTTGGTAATGGTGTTTTTGTTTTATCATTAGATATGACAATATCATAACTTTGTCTACTGGTGATTTAGCCAAATTTGATGTCTTAATTGCTGTGTATGTAGATTTCAAGCCTTCCTACATTGGTCTCCTTCCTATGTGTTATAATGGCAGCCAAATCCTTTTGAAGCCAATTAGCCATGTTGATCTCTCTGCACAAGAGATGAAATCAGCAATCGTAGGTTTTTTTTTTTGGTTTTTTTTCAAATTAATTGCCATTTGAGAAGAATTACCATCTAAAATGTGGGGTTTGCTGCTTTTTAAGCAACTTGACTCCCTTAATGGCTTCTATTGTGTTTCAGTTTGAAGTTTAATTTATCATAACAAGTGCATCTCCCAGCGCTTTTTATTATGCAAGACAGAGGAGATACACACACATTTCCAGGGTGACTGGCAGCACTTTTTGTTGAGTGACAGATTTAAATCCTTTTTTTCTGTATTTCTAGAAGATAATTCCACATTCTGTTCTTTTCACACACATTTCTGAGGCGACCAACAAGTCCAGCAAGTGAAGTTTACACTTTCATATATTTGCACAGCCAGAAAAATATCATCCTCTCTCATCCTCTCTCTCTCTCTCTCTCTCTCTCTCTCTCTCTCTCTCTTTTCTCGCTCTCTATCTCTCTCCTCTCTCTATCTCTCTCTCTATCTCTCTCCTCTTTCTCTCCCCTCTCTCGCCCTCTCTCTTTTTCACTTTCTCTCTCTCTCTCGCCCCCCCGTCTCTCCCTCTCTCTTTTTCACTGTCTCACTCTTACTATCTCTCTCCCTTCCTCTCTCCCTCCCTCCCTCTCTCTCTC
>JBBJLS010031866.1:0-14442 GCA_037577275.1 Bryconaethiops microstoma
CAGGTGAGGTACAGTGAGGTAGAGAGGCAGGTGAGACAGTGAGGTAGAGAGGCAGGTGAGACAGTGAGGTAGAGAGGCAGGTGAGACAGTGAGGTAGAGCGGCAGGTGAGACACAGTGAGGTAGAGAGGCAGGTGAGACACAGTGAGGTAGAGCGGCAGGTGAGATACAGTGAGGTAGAGAGGCTGGTGAGATACAGTGAGGTAGAGAGGCAGGTGAGACAGAGTGAGGTAGAGAGGCAGGTGAGACACAGTGAGGTAGAGAGGCAGGTGAGATACAGTGAGGTAGCTAGGCAGGTGAGATACAGTGAGGTAGAGAGTTCAGTGTGTTATAATGAAAAGTTAAGGTAGTCTGTCGTGTCCTGGTTAAGAGTCTGATGTTCTGAGGATAGAAGCTCCTCCTGAGTTTCTCTGTTTTGGCCACAATACTCCTAAAGCGTTTGCCAAACAGACAGTTACTGGGTGAGACTGGGTGAGTCTCTGATGATCCCGTTGTCTCTGGATCTCCTGGTATAAATGTCCTGTAGAGACGGTAGAGCTTATCTGGTGCTGATCACTCTCTGTAGTCCCTAAATGTCCTGTACAGAGCTGATCCCAAAGGGGGTGATGTTCTGAGTCTACCGCATCAGAGTAAAAAGATCTAAGGATCACTGGAGAGTCCCGAATCTTCCCCGGCTGTCTCAGGAGGTAGAGACGCTGCCTTGCCTTATTGGATTTGGCTTTAATTCCCTCATACCTGGCCTAGTGCTGAGCGGAGAGGCAGGGCAATCCTGCCCATCCAGAGAGAGCTGGGACGCATATACTCCTGCACGCCTCGTCATGCACGACTGTGGCCTCGCTGGGAATCAAACTTACCTTCTCCTAGCCAACGCCCTGAAACAGCTTGATTATACTGACAACTTTTTACAGGTCTTTTGTTGCTCTCCACATGATCTGATGTATTACATCTGTTCCAACTTGTTTGCAAAACTAGATATTATGATTAATATTTTCCACCTTCACATTCCACTGTTTTTTCCTGTCCTGCTCCACCCAGCGCTGATAAATGAAGGAGACGTTCCTCATGACTCCAGTGATTCAGTGTTCTGCAGCATCACAGGACACCACGCCGTCAGTCATTTTACAGCTGAGCTCATTTCTCCTGCAGCAGTTAATGAAGATTTTACTTCCGTACGTGATTGTCAGGCAGTGCTAAAAATGTGATTATGAAGGAGGTTCCAACTTATGATGGTCTCTCTCTCTCTCTCTTATTCTCTCCTCCCCAAATTTCTCTCTCTCTCTCTCTCTCTCTCTCTCTCACTCACTCTCTCTCTCTTTCTCTCTCCTCTCTTCCTCTATTCCTCTCCCTCTCTCCCCGTAATCTACCTCTATTGTCGCTCACTCTCTATCTTCTGTTTTTCCTTTGCTTCTCATTCTCTTTCTCTCTCTCCTTTCCCTCTGTCTCTTCTCCTTATTTCTCTCTCTCACTCTCATTCCTTCTCTCTCTGTCTTCTGCTTTTCTGTAATCCCTCTCTTTCTTTCTCTCCCCTACTTCTCTCTCTTCTCCTATACTGCTTTCTCTCATCCTTTTATTTCTCTGTCTCTCTCTGTCTCTGTCTCTGTCTCTGTCTCTCTCAGCACAATGTCGGATGCTGCAGAGTCGGAGGGGAAGGAGTTGAGTCCGGTGGATTTCATCCAACTGCAGCAGTACATAGACTGTGAGTCTCGCTCGCCCACACACTGCTCAGCCTCACACTCCTCTCATCAGCACCAGTGTGTGAATGTGCTGGCTGTAATGTGTGTTTGGGGGGTGGGGGGTTGAGGCAGGTTTCAAAGAAGCATATTTAATTCCCAGATACACATAGAAACACTCTGCTCTGAATTAACTTGATTAAAATGTGAAAATCCCTTCCACACAAACAAAACATCACAGCAGACTGCCTACAGCAAGTACACTGAAGGGTGTTTAATGTCATTTAGTTTCTTCATGTAGGAGTGGCGTACAAGTTTGAATCTTAAACACTTTCTCTCGTGGGTGTTTAATGAAAGAGTATAAAACACAACAATGCCATTAAAATGGATAGTTGTATAACGTTAGTCTTACAGAAGTGAAGGTGGAAGGAAAAAAGTTTCCCTCTGCAGATTCAATGCAAAGTACAAACCAGGATAATGTATGTTTACACATTTATAATCTGAAAACTCTGAATAGTCATGTTGCTGATATCAGTACTGACAGTGATATCGCAACCGTGAGAATCGGCCGACGTTTATAAACTAGTAATCTTTCAAATGAGCTGTTTGTTGTTGAAGCTCTTCAATTAAGATGAGAATCTAGAAGTAGGCCATCATGCACAAACTATTTGAACACTCTTGTACCCCACACAGCTAACATGAGTTCACACAGTGTGACTGTGTGCTGTTTCAGGATCAGATATGATTCACTCTTGTTTTCGCATCTGATGCTCAGTCCAACATTTTCTGCATATATTAACTCCATACCGATATCTCTAATGAACAGTCGGTCAATATAATAACTGGGGTAAAATTATTTCAGGGTGTGTTAGAGCTTTCAGTATGTTTTCAGAAGCAGTATGAGAAAACCTTGTGATTAAACATGGAAAAAAGTGTATCAGTGTAGCTCTCTCTCTCTCTCTCTCTCTCTCTTTCTGTACAGACTGCAGTCTGAAGGTGAAAGATGTGCTGAGGGAGTTTGATGCAGATGGCCGCTTGGCGAAGTACAGGCACGGAGAGGTGAGAGGGGGTTGCCAGTGTCAAACGCTTCTCACTGCACTGCCTGCCCTTTCCATTTTGCCAAACCAGCATTGGGAGGAGACTACACACACACACACACACACACACACACACACACACACATCACGTTTCCTGGATTCACATGTGTTCATCACTTCCACATGAATAAATATATTCATAATTGTGTTGAAGTAATGTGTTTTATTCATGTGAAATTGATTGCACATATTTAAATCTAGTAATAGAGACTTGTACTAAACTGGTACCAGTTCCTGACTGGTAAGTACTGAAATATGAAGCTTCTGGACAAACTGCTATCAGTGTTAATGCAGCGTTAATACATTCTAACACAACTACAATTTCAAATAATGCTGGATTGGATCAGTGGGAGGGACGGGAACGTGACACATCACCGCCACACCTTTAGCCATTTGGCCATTTTTAACGATTGCTCCTCATAATACACCGTGGGGCAAAAAAGTATTTAGTCAGCCACCAATTGTGCAAGTTCTCCCACTTAAAAAGATAAGAGAGAGGCCTGTAATTTTCATCATAGGTAAACCTCAACTCTGACAGACAAAATGAGAAAAAAAATCCAGAAAATCACATTGTGTGATTTTTAAAGAATTTATTTGCAAATAAATAATTTGGTGGAATTCCACCATAATTTGGTGGATATTTTTTTTTCATTTTGTCTGTCATAGTTGAGGTTTACCTATGATGAAAATTACAGACCTCTCATCTTTTTAAGTGGGAGAACCTGCACAATTGGTGGCTGACTAAATACTTTTTTGCCCCGTTTGTGTGTGTGTGTGTGTGTGTGTGTGTGTGTGTGTGTGTGTGTGTATCCTCCCAACACCATGACTCAGGAGCGTTAGCTAGGTTAAGCTAAGCTAGAGCAGACTTGGAATTCCCCAGGTGTGAGGACTCTGTTTTACTTTCGTTTTCAGTCGTGTCAGTGTTGTTCCCTCATATTTCAGTCATAGACTGAAGAATGGCCGAGCAGCACCTCCAGTCGAAGCTTATTGGGCTGCTAAAACAGGAGAACATCCAGCTGTGGAACCCACCTTTCACCACTGACACCAGTGAAGCTGGACAAGAACACATGCAGGTGAGGAAACACCTCCTGGAGAAAAATGCACCTTAGCCAGCAGGGTTTTCACTTGCCTTTTGAACTGTAGAAAGACTCAGAAACCCCTTGTCCCTGTGGTTCTAGGAGCTGGCTCTCAGATATTCCCAAATGATTGGATTCCCTCTGTGTGATATGGAGATTGCTCTGGAAGACATCAGATCCCAGGCTGTTAAAAAAGGGAAACGCAACAAGACTTACAGGGAGACAAAAATAGCAACGCTAGAAATCATCCTACCCACAGAAATGAGAAAGGTATAAGGCATGAAGTAGTTATGATGTTTGTAGTGAAACACACACACACACACATATATAATGTGTGTGTGTGTGTGTGTGTGTATGTATATGTATGTGTTGTCATATTCCATGTCTTTGCATAGGGTAATAAAAGGAAACACTACCTGGAAACCAGACTGGATATTATCACTCAGGACCTGATTGACAAGTGAGTTTTATATGTTTTCACAAAATCTTTTTACAGATATAGAAGGAGTGTTTTCTGTCCTAATTTTTGTGTCCTCTTTATTTTTTTAAGAATCACAGGAGAATTTGACCTGAAACATATAAAGTTGATTGTGAATGGAAGGATACTTGTCCCTGGTGTGTATGTTTGCCACTGAGAAACGTGTTCTTCTTTTATGCAAGTGTGAGAAGCAAAGAGAATTTATTTCATCATTACTCATTCTGTTCCGGACAGATAAGCGATTAGATGAACAGAAAGTGAGAAACAAAACTGAAGTCATAGTGTTGAAGGTATGCGAGCCAGAGGGGAAACCAGCGATGTTGCAGGTAGAGGAGAAGAACCATCAACAGGAAGAACGTTTGCAGAGAACACAAAAAGGTTTCCAGATTCTCTCTGAAAGAGGTGCGACCACCAGTACATTGCTCATGTTTATGCAACTTGGTTTGAGTATAGCTAATTTACATATAACTAATGCTATATAAGTATTTAAACTATGTCTAAGTCTCACTAAAGTGTTAAAAAAAAAGTTTTGGTAATGTAATTTATTAAATAACAAAATCGATGGCATGATATCTTGATTCAGTAGTTTACTTGATTAACTTCTCTTAAGTTGGGCATCTGAAAACAGGCCATTATAATAGAGCCACAGGAGGAAATACTCACTAACAACATGACTTAACATAGTGTGAGGTTGTGCTGTTAAGGCTAGGTTTGTTACAGGACTGTCACGTCTTCCCCTCTGACCTCCCAGGCGATGAAGACAGGCACAATCGCAGACTTCCATTTCAGAATAATTTTATTAAACTCAAAACAAAGGAAATAGGCACGAGGGCCAGAAAACCAAACTTTAGTAAAACAAAAGGAGACCAGAAAGACATTCAAAAGACATTCAAAACCTAAATACAAAAACCCAAACTCCAAAACCCAATCAACACGAAGCATCTCATTTTCTGAGCACACCGGTTAGCTGGAACACATTACACCAGTACAAGACCGGTGTGCTCAGCCATCATGGTAGAAGTCCCCAAAATATAAAGAATCTAACAGAAAAGGGCAGCCTGCAGCAGCCGCCAACCGTCACAAGGACTGGATCAAACTCATTCTTTTTCCCCCTCATACTCAGGCCTGTATTTTCTGCTGATACTGGACCAATACAGATACCAGTATAAAAAAATCCTGATATGCTGTCTTTACAAGCAGCACCTCTCTCCACATTTCAGATGGAAGTGAAGATCCAGCTACCACCCCATTTCTGGAGATAGCAGATCAGAAAGGCAACCCTGTCCAGATACCAGCTGCTGAGAAGAAGGTGAACACTCCATTAAAGTTTCCTTAAAAATAGATAGTTTGAAACCTCCACAATTCTAGCTGTCTTCTTATCTTTACTGGGAGAATAAGGTAAAACAACTTGAAAGATAAGACAAAAAACTCGTATCTACTGCAGTGATGGTGATGAAATGGATTCAAAAATACTATCACTTTCCCTTTCTCTCGTCTTATTGTTCTATTTATTCTGTCTACCTCCTCCCTCTCCCCTTTCTTCTCCATTAATTGTCTGTGGTGTCCTGTAGGCTCTGATACTGGCCATGGGCCTCCATGAAAAAGGCAGAGCCCTGATGAAGAAAAAGGATTATGATTCAGCCCTCTCTCACCTGGGTCTAGCAGATGAGCAGTTTAGGTACAAATTTCTCAATTTTCCTGTGAATACCCAAGTACTATTAGTTTTAATGATGATAAGAGTTATGTGTAATTAATGCTGTTTTATGTAAATGTCTTTTTTTGTGTAGTAAATGTGGATCTACATTGCTGAACACGGTGGATAACTATGCAGTGTTACAGCTGGACATTGTGTGGTGCTACCGTGCTCTGGAGGCTCTGAACTATCTGGATGATGCTAAGCAAAGGCTGCAGAAAGCTGAAAACTGCTTTAACAAGTGCTACGGAGAACAGCAACAGAGACTGCAGCAAATCAAGGTTTGTACCCTTTATCCTTTTTACAATTCATAAGGGACTTACTAGCACTCTAGGAAAGAGATTCCAGCTTCAGGAAGCCTGCAGTGCTGTTTCCATCAAAATAAACTTTGAAGTTACTACTTTACTGGAGATTCTCACATAACTAAAGATGAAATGGCATTTTCATATAAGTGAAAATGGCAAGGTTCATGATACAAATTACATAAAGTTTCAAGAGAATCACTGATAAATAATTTTTCTTCTTTGTTACTGATGTCCAATCATTTGTTACTAACACAGAGTTGAGTTGCTTGTTGCTTGATATTTATTGTCAGGGAAATACAGGAGGTGAGGAGGTTCTGTTTCTCAGACTCTATCTCCTCCAGAGTCTGCTGGCCTACTACGACGGCAGTAAGGGTCAAGCTATCCAGAAACTTGAAAAGGTACATAATCGGCACCAAAAGCAACTGTGGCATTTCTGTAGTAAAAAATGTAACATCAAAGATCTATGTAAAATTTTCTCCCCTCAGCGTCTTACTCTCCTTTCATCCTGGTACTGTTCTAGGTTGAAAACCTCTACAGTCAACTATGTCTGGACCCAGAGAAGATGAGCCAGCTGATGTCTATGGGCTTCTCTGAACAGGAAACTCGACTGGGCCTGAGAGCTTGCAGAGGCAACATGGACGAGGCTGCCCTGCACATCAGTCAGAGGATGAAGGTCAGTTGAGGAATGTGCACAAACACACAAAAAGGGGATGGTACACAATAGACTTGCAGGTGTTTGGTAATTCAGTGTATGTATAGTAACTTTACTGGGAACACTTATGAATAAAGAAATATTGTGACTGTCAAACAAGTTGCAGTTTCACTAGAGATATTTTAAAGATGTAGAGCAGCTCTTCATTTATGCATCCTCTCTGTCCCACCCTGACGTGGTTAGTGTTCTTGGAGTTTGTAAACAAGTGCAATGAACAGGCCCACATCAGAAGGAGGAACGGACTGAGTTTTTTCTCCCTCAAAGAAATAAAAACTCGCATCTCATCTGGCATGGAGTGAATAAAAATATACTGAGTGTAACGCCACTTAACAGCCCATTTTGTTTACAACTAAGGTGCCTACAGGTGAATCCATTAATACTCAAAGATCTTAATTTAGTTTGAAATATTAACTAAATAATCCACTGTAAAACTAGCATACAAGACAAAACAAGTTACGTACCCAAGGTCCGTGTTCAGGCTTAAGTTTTGTTTTACTGAACTACTAATTAAGTCTACTTATAAAGTAAATAACTGCCGTTTTTTTTACTTCTGCTTTTCTTAGAGCTAATACTAATCCCACGCATCTCAGTATGGTTGTAAATGTTTCACTAAAACAACTGCATATGTTGATATATGGTCCTATTAATAAAATGGTGTAACTTTACAGCAGTCTTGCTGGCATGAATGTTGTTTACATGTGATTGCAGGAGAGAGAGGAGATAAAAAAGCAGGAGAGAGAGAAAAGGAGGAAGCGTCTAGAGAGCATTAATACCCTGGTCGAACTGGGCTACAACAAGAAAGCAGCAGCCGAGACCCTCCACCAAACCAACGGAGATGTGGACGAAGCCTATAGGGTCAGAAATGCCATGTACAGCATAGCAATCGTGTCATTACAAACCTCAGCCTTGTTCACTGCATGGTCTTGATTACTAAGACTGATAGTTTTCCTAACATATCACAAGGGTGTACACCCCAGTCATGTTTAGTCTTATTTTGAAAATGTTTGTTGTTGCTCTTCTTTCTTGTAGTTTCTTCTGGACTCAGATGAAGCCAGCAGTTCAGGAATGCCCGGCACCTCTGACTCCTCAGGTCTGGAACCAGCATGATTGATGCATGATTGATTTATTAACTAAACAACTTATTTGTGTCCCACTGTGTTATGTGTGGTTCTAGACTGTTACAGAAATATGAAATTCTTTAAAATGATGTGATGCTCAGTTGGCTTTGCTTTACTTAGTGGATGTTCTCCTATCTAACATACATATGTATGTGTGTAGTATGTACATATTGTATATATTTCACAGTCTGAGAAATTGCAAAATGGTAATGATTATAGATGTTAGTGTATTTTCAAATTTCACACCAGGAACAGAACTATTGTTGAGATATTAGGTGGAACCAACAGGAAAGGCACATTAGTGTCTTAAGTAATGCTGGACAAGGATTAAAATGTTTAATCGTGATTAATTGCATGGTTTTCTGCGATTAATCGTGTTGTTAAGATGTGGAGCTTGGGGGTTGCACTTTACGTAGACAGTACACTTTCACAGACACATCCCATCCACAAGAGGGCACCGGTTTGCTTCTGGGCTGCCAGGTGAGCTGGCTGGGTCAATAAAAGCCATGAGCAAGCGTTTGGCGGGGAGCATGAACTGTTTTGTGAGAAGGGACAGACTCTTGGCTCCAGGCCTGCAGAATCCGTCACCCATCAACGTCATCATGGATTTATGTTGGATGCATACTTGGTTTTTGTTTGGTTATTTCTTTTGGAGATTTTTCTATTTAATAAACATTGGAGGGGAGTTGGAGAGGTAACTCCGTGTGCAAGCTCTCCGTCTATGAGAGACACAGTGTGTGCTGGCGCAAAGACCTGGAGCTAAGCCGGTGTCCCTTTTGGTCAATCATCCACATAACTTTGTACATACTGACTGTCAAGTTGTTATACACATTTAAGTTAAGGGTGTTAGGTGGGTATATCTGGCTTCCTAACAGTGTGGGGGCTCGTCTGGGATCTGGATGTAGGTTCTAATAATGTAGTTGCATTTGTTGTTTTGTGTGTGGTAACATTAGATGCAGAGTTTGTGGCTGTTTGTTTTGTGGTTATTTGCAGATTGAAACAGCCTGTAGGCATGCGCTCTGTGATCTTGTGAGGCCTAATTTGGCTATTTTCACAGGCAGTTCTCGCATTGGTGTGCTAGGCACTTGATTTGTTTGCTGCTTTGGAGTAACAGTACCAAACTTTCTCCCTGTTTCTTTCACCATTTACGGTTTGTAGTTTGGTAGGTATTTTGTAGTGAAAAAGTCTGAGCTCAGCACAGAGGAGTTTGTAAAAATCTCTTTGGTTTAGTTGTTTTGTGAGGCACAAGTTTCACCAGATGCTAAGAAAAATGAAATCATAAATGTGCTGTTGTGTTTGGGTGTTGCTGACTTAGAAGCTGAGGCTGAAAAAAGAAAACAGTTAAGTGAAGAGGAAGAGAGTAAGAAGGAAAGAGATTTGGAAAGGAAAGCATGAGAAATTGAAATGCTTCAGAAGGACAGGGAGGAGGCTGTGGAGTTAGTGAGGATGGAACTGGAACAAGTTACACAGCAGGACAACCAGCGTCAGCGTACTCATGAGGCCAAATTTGATCTGACCAAATGTTTTGTTCTAATGCCGTGGTTCTGCACTGATCAGGTAGATGCGTTTTTTCATACCTTTCAGCGGATTGCGCGCGAGTGGCAGTGGCCTAGGGAAGAATGGGTGATGTTAGTTAGTAGGGAGTTAACCCGGAAAGGTCCAGGAGGCCTATGCTGCACTCAGCCCTGAGCATGATGATTGAGGCTATGAAAAGGGCTGTACTTGGAGCCTTTGAGCTTGTTCCAGAAGCCTATTTTCAGCAGTTTCGAGCGGAGAAGTTAAAGGCAGGACATATGGAGATCTTGCTAGGCAACAGGAGTTGATAAGTGGTTTTGAACTAGTGAAGTTTTCAGGAGCTGAGGCAGTTAATGCTTCTAGAGCAATTCCAGTCCAGTGTTCCACGCCAGCTCGAAGTCCATCCTAATGACCAAATGGTGCAGTCTGCTTTTAAGGCTGCTGAACTGGCAGATAACTGTGTTCATACACAGAGGAAGGTGGTAAGAGAAGTCGGGTGGTGCTCCTTCCCATCAAGTCGACCAGGAAAGGAGAACTGACTGCCGAAATTGAGGGGATTCCCTGGGATCTGCTAGAGGTCAGCCTATTGCTGGGCCTGTTAAGAGATCCTTTGACTCTGATGACATTAGGTGTCATTATTGCAAAAAGTTGGGGCATGTTAAATCACGCTGTCCAGTTTTGTAAAGAAGAGGCTGCCTTGATGATGACGATAGCAACAAATTAGTCACACTTGTCCTGCCTAGTGAAATGCGGGGGTTGCATGCACACAGAAATAGTGTAGTAACTGTATCAGCTGTAACTGACCTGCTTTTTAAGGGGTTTGTTTCTGAGGGCTCTGCATCAGTTGTTGAAGGAGGGCCTAAAGTGACCATTTTGAGGGACACAGTCTCTGTTGCTTGCGGAAATTTTAGGACTCCCTTAGAGCTCTTCTTTGAAAACTTTTGTGCTGGTCGAGGGTGTTGGTGTAGAGTATGGATCAGTTCCACTCCATATGTGCTTTTAAGGTCCAATTTGGTTACTGGCTTCGTCACTGTTGGCGTAATGCCTTTATTGCCTGTGAAGGGTGTTACATTCCTATTGGGAAATGACTTAGCTGGGAGTCAGGTTTGTGTGTCCCCTGTTAGTGCTACTACTTGTGTGGTACTGGAGGCACTGGAGATGCAGTTTCTTGCAGTTTTTCCTGCATGTGCTGTCACAAGGTCATCGTCTATGCAATCATCTGTGGACCAGATCATGAGAGAATTTACTAGTAAGTTTGCGGGATCACCCCTTGAGTCATTGGGGGTTGAGCCTGTGAGTTCAGTTCTGCTGCCCTTATTGATGCACAGAAAAAGGATAGTAAACTTTTAAATCTTAGAAAGGCTGCAGCTGATTTTGAGGAAAGTAGGGTGATGGCAGAGGGATTTTATCTCCAGAACGATGTTTTAATGTGAAAGTGTAGGCCACTGGAGCAAACAGCCACTGAGGACTGAGCAGTGGTTGAGCGGGTGGTGCTCCCTGCCTGTTTTCAACAAGTTTTGCGCTTGGCCCATTGAAGCAGCTATGGCTGGACATCTTGGGAGTGCGGAAAACGAAAGCAAAGGTTATGAGGCATTTTTATTGGCCACACTTACATAAAGATGTGGTCGGTTTTGTTGGTTCCTGTCATGCTTGTCAGGTGTCCGGGAAGCCCAATCAAAAAATTCCTGTTGCACCTCGGAATCCTCCACCTATTGTAGCTGAGCCTTTTTCTCGTGTGCTAATTGATTGTGTAGGTCCATTACTTAAAACCAAGAAGGGTCATGAGTATTTAACTAATATGGATGTGACAACTAATTTTCTCGAGGCAGTGCCTCTTCAGAGCATAAAAACTCAGCCTGTGGTGGATGCTTTGCTCAAATTTTTTTCTCGGTTTGGGTTGCCTAAAGATGTTCAGTCAGATCGTGGCACCAACTTTACGTCTGGGGTGTTTCACCAACTTTACGTCTGGGGTGAGTTGGGTATAGCCAAGGTGGTGTCCTCCACTTACCATCCTCAGTCACAAGGAACCATTGAAAGGTATCATCAGACACTGAACTCCATGCTGCATGCCTATTTTGGCCAGTTCCCTGGGGACTGGGATTGCGCCATACATTTCCTACTATTTGCCATCCGAGATTCTGTAAATGACTCCCCAGGTTTCACTCCGTTCGAATTGGTTTATGGCCATGAAGTCTGTGGTCTCCTGAAAATGGTTAGAGAACAGTTGCTAAATGGAGGAGAGGAGGGCAGCCTTTTGCAGTATGTGTCCTGTTTCAAGGAGCACTTGGCAGCTACCTGTGAGGTAGCAAGGGCAAATTTGAAAGGTGCTCGTGATCGGATGAAGCATCAGTATGATAGGAAGGCAGTGCGCTTCATCTTTTCTAGTGGGGGGTAAGGTCTTGGTACTGAAGTCAATGCGAAGGGGTGGCTTGAGCTCAGCATTTGTGTTATGAAGAAAGTTGGAGACCGCAATTGTGTGATTAGTACTCCTGATTGTAAGAGGAAACAAGGCTTTGTCATGTGAATCTCTTGAAACTCTATCATGGCCGTTCAACTCCGATTATGGTTTCTTGTGTGTCCTCTGAGTTTGAGGGAGATGATGATCTGGCAGGTGTAGAGCCTGTGACTGCCCATTTGAGGAATGTAGCAGCATTAGATGGGCTGGAAGAAAATCTTGTTCATTTGTCTCCTGAGCAAAGGGCTGATGTGTGCAGGTTGTTTAATGAATTTGATGTTGAGGTTGGGGAAGCAAATCCTATAAAATAACATCCCTATAGGCTTCCCCCATTTAAGCAGTTCCGAGTAAAGGAAGAATTGGCAAAACCTGATCAGTCATGGCCGCTGTGCATAGACTATCGCAAAGTAAATCAGGTGACATGAACTGATGTTTTTCCTATCCCTCGGCTTGAGGATTGTATTGACCGCATAGGTCAAGCTCATTTTGTCTCCAAACTGGATCTACTTATAGGATACTGGCAGGTCCCATTGTGAGCTCGGGCAAAAGAGATCTCTGTGTTTGTGATGCCTGACAGCCTATATATTTGTAACGTCCTTCCATTCGGAATGAAAAATGCACCTGCAACCTTTTAGAGGATGATGGGTAGGGTGACAGCTGGTCTCAGTAATGTAGTTGTATATATTGATGTGGTAGTCCATAGTGATACCTGGGTCGACATTGAGCATTTGCAGCAACTATTACAACGTTTACAGCAGGCAGGGTTGGTAGCCAATCCTGTGAAGTGCGAGTTTGGGAAAGGCCAAGTGACTTATTTGGGTCATGTGGTGGGACAAGGGAGGGTGTTGCTAGACGCGCTAAGATTCAGGCAATATTAGATCATCCAGTCCCTAAATTGGCATGAGGTAATGCAGGTATTGGGAATGTATGGCTTCTATAGATGTTTTGTTCCCAATTTTGCAACTATAGCTGAGCCTCTGACCAACCTCCTGAGGAAGAGGGTGAAGTTTCTTTGGACCAATGAGTGTGAGAGGGCTTTTAACCAGATCAAGGCAATCCTCTCATGTGAACCAGTATTGGCAGCCCCAGATTTCGGTGTACCTTTTAAACTTGCAGTGGATGCTTGTGATGTGGGTATAGATGCTGTGTTGTTACAGGCGGATTCAGGTGGTTTGGAGAAGCCTGTAGCTTACTTTTCAAAGAAGCTGAATAGGCACCAAAGGACATACTCTACCACTGAGAAAGAGGCTCTGGGTCTGGTATTGGCTGTCCAGCATTTTGAAATCTACTTGTCTGGTTCCGTTGGTGATGTGGTGGTCTATATGGACCACAACCCTCTTACTTTCCTTGCAAAATTTAGGACTGCAAATTAGAGACTTTTCAGGTGGGGCCTGGTGCTCCAGCCATAAAGTTTGGTAGTCAAGCATGTTGCTGGCAGGAATAATGTAGTGGCTGATGCACTATCCAGATTACAGCCGAAGGATGAGACCTGGTTGAAGGGAGTTAAATTAATGGGTGCGCCGATTAGTCTTGGATTTGGCGCAAATTTTTGTTATTGTGGAAAAAGAGGGAAAAAACTAAAAAGCATATAACAGATTGATAAAGTGGGGGAAAAATGTATAGGATTTTTTGTTGTTTATGTGGGGGGGGGTGGGATGTTAGGACGTGGAGCTTGGGGGTTGCACTTTACGTAGACAGTACACTTTCACAGCACGTACCATCCACAAGAGGGTACTGGTTTGCTTCTGGGGTGCCAGGTGAGGCTCTTGGCTCCAGGCCTGCAGAATCCATCACACATCAACGTCATCATGGATTTGTTTTAAACCTCCCCTTTTGGATTTATGTTGGATGCATACTTGGTTTTTGTTTGTTTATTTCTTTTGGAGATTTCTCCATTTAATAAACATTGGAGGGGAGTTGGAGAGGTAACTCCGTGTGCGAGCTCTCCGTCTATGAGAGACACAGTGTGTGCTGGCACAAAGACCTGGAGCTAAGCCGGTGTCCCTTTTGGTCAATCATCCACATAGCTTTGTACATACTGACTATCACGTTATCACACACATTTAGGTTAAGGGTGTCCGGTGGGTATATTTGGCTTCCCAACAGTGTTTAATCACATTGTTATGCGCACATTTAAATAATTAATTCAAAAGTAGTGTATTGTGCACTTTCATTTTTAAAGTACTGCTTTATGAACAAAAGTGCTGTAACATTTGGTTTGCAACCACTAAACAAATAAGGAACTTTGTAACAGCAGTTTTCCCTTTAACACAGTTACACAGCTGCAGTTCAAATATTTCTGTAAATTTCAACTTAAACATTAAT